>REGO01001281.1:12261-23007 GCA_010120015.1 Rhombomys opimus
GGGCTTTGTAAGTCAAGTACTCTCAAGGCAAAGGATGTGACAAGTTACAGGCTTTGGCTCAAAGCCTTTCAAATTCTCCTGCCTGATTTCCATTAAAATATTTAGATCAAGCACTAATTTACATGCTCAGGCTTCTCCTGGATAACCAGCATCACTTAATGTGCCTGAGAACTTCTCTGAAACCCTCCCAGGTTCATATTCCACAAAAGGGGTATCCAAATATCTGTTTGGAAACCCATTTGGATGTCCTTTATACTCAGCTGTATATGATCAGAATCTATACGGATGGAAGTCAACATTTTTTGTGCTGGATAAAGGTCACCACACTGCCTCCAGATGATTTTGGAATGGCTTCTTGTTTACGCATGCTTCTTAGCTAATTTCACATTATCCAAAAACATATGACATAGCTCTTTAATATCACTTTATCTGAAGTTTCCCAGCCAAATGTGGATTAGTCCCTATTGGCCATGGTCTTGCCATTGTGTGCTAGTTTCTAGAGCACCTTTTGTGGTTCTACAGGGTGCTTCTTCATGTATTATCCCCCACTCTTGGCATAATATACACAGCCATTATTCTGTGAGAAAGAATAAAGTCTACAGTGTACTGATCCTGTAATATGACCCTTTCAGCCAACATATGACTGTGAGTGCTAATTTGAGATCCAAATTCCAGAAGGAGAATCTGCCTGACCAGAAGATGTCAAAGATCATTCAGACATCCTCTCTAAATCCATTTTCTGGACTAGTCACTTCAGAGTCCAGGCTGTGGAACTGAAGAATACCCAGTAGTTTTCCTTATTGCAGAACAAATGATTAACACAAAGAGTAAGGGACACAAAGAGTGAGGGACACAAGGAGTGAGGGACACAAGGAGTGAGGGACAGTTGTTATCTCTGTAGAGCATTGAGTTCAGCATCACATGTGTGTGAGATAGAGTAGCTTCAACACTGTACTGGAGAGAGAATATGATGCTTTTGGTTGGTCTGTCTGGATTTACTACCACATATTGAGAGCTGACAATCTAGTCAACTTGCCAAAGCTCTTGATGGAGTAACACTTGCTCTGCAACTTATCCTCGATGTTGCTGTGTCCCTCACTGTAACCACTTGCCAGTGAGTTTCAGGATTCTGAGTAAGCCTTTTCTCAGCGTTTTTCTATCTCAAGCTTATTTTTGATGGTTTCTTTCCTCTTGGAATAGGGAGCCAACAGACATGTGGATCAGATTGGAGCTGCATCACCTGGAGGTCAGTTGATATTTGCTTCACAGGTGAGTTCACATTTTAAAGGGGGAGTCTTTTTTTGAGGAGGCCCTGATCCTAGAGTTGAAAATGTTGTGTTCAAGTTGTCTGTGGATTTTTTTTTTTGGCCTCCTCAATTCTCTCAAGGGAGCTGTCAGAGAAGAAAGGCAATCAATCAGTCAGACCCAGAAGCACCCTTGCTAGGCCCTAGGCAAGACAAAATTGAGGCCTATTTATAAATAGGAAACCAAAGTCAAGAAAGAAAACCCCTCAAAAAATGCCAGGTGCTGAGGATAGGATGGGATGGTCGCTGCCTGGAAAACTCAGTTTTTCTGTTGCAGAAGCTCTGTCTGCAGGGAGCTCTCTTCCTGGGCTGTGGCTTCTTCCAGGTCAGACTGGAATATTGCAGACCTACAGGAGGAAGGAACAGAGTTCTAGTGAAGGCAATGACAGCTGTTGACTTTACACCAGCTCGATTCAGCTGGACAATCCAGCATGGCCTTTCAGCTGAGGTCATTCATCAGAGAGTATGTGGCACTGGATTTTTTTTCTCAGCTTTTAAAAACTGTAGGAAGATGAACTGAAAACTACACACTGTGCTGGAATAGAAAAAAAAAACAGCACATTTCTTCCATAGTTCAGATGCAATACTTTGAAAATTATTAGTGTAGCAATGTCTGAGTCACAATTTAGAAAAGATGTGAGCAACCTAGCAACCTATGAGGAGGCCCTCTTTAGAGCCTACAAACTCCAATGAAGGCCTTGATTATTCCTACAATGCAGAAACCTTTCTGGGGTCACAGTGTCAACCCCTTACTCCGTTTATAACCAAAGAAATCATCTCACAGGAATGCCCTGACACTGGAGAGAGCCTGTAATCAGCAGGAATGTGGTGCATGCAAATCTGTCCAAGGGTAGGAACTGACCTCTAAAGGTGATGTTCCTGAAGGAAAATAACATGTAAGGGGACACACTGTCTTCCAAAAGTGATGCTCCCCTTGCTAGGTTTGGTTCAAGGAAGATTTGTGGGGAGACCAAGGGACAAGGTACTTAGATCAGACTAGAAAAACCAGAAGGGAGGAAGAGGTGCACCATCCCCAGAAACACTAAGGAACACAAGTTGTTTCCTGGAGAGAAGGTCTTCGTGAATGGATGAGCAAAATGCTTTGAGGTGTTCTTTCACGGCTGTGGCTGAGATCCATGCAGATGGCCAGAGACCCAAAAGGAAAAGACAGGCAGCCACAGAGTACCCACTTGGCTCCACCCACTTCTCCATGCCTGGGTTCCTACCTCATCTCAATGACATCAGTGCGATGCTGTATCTTTTCTGCCAAGTCCCTTTCCTGGGTTTCCAGGCTTTTCTTCTTCAGTGGGTGATGAAGTCTTTTCTCCAATATTTCCAGATCCTATTTTATAGAAGATTGTGTTCAGAGGAGTTGTGGACACGATAGTGCACAAGCACACATGCACACATACACACATGCACACACACACACACACACACACACACACACACACACACTCCTGAACACACAGAAGTACATGTGTGCACACATACAACTATACTGCATTGCCATAACATGTTTAGTTTCCCAGTTGAAGCTAATATAAAAAATCTCCCATGATTCTATATAGAAAAATGTTACCTTTCTTTATAAGGGATAAGAAAATAGTGGATGAAGTGTATAGACAGTTCAGTGGATGAAGTACTTTTCCTGTAAACCTACTGGGCAGACATCTGGACCCATTGGGGTCTTGACCTCTTAGCTAAGCCTACATAGCAAGTTCCCAGGCTGTGCAATATTGGCTTGTTCTCCAGCTCAGGACCATTGGTGGTGGAGCAGCTCCTTGTCCTGTCCCACTCTTTCCCAGTTGTTCCAAGTTGAGCTTCTTCCTACAAATGGAGTTCTCTTATCCACAGGCTGCATCATTTCACACCAAAAACGTGAGCCTGGGGGAAAAAAATCTCTATAACTAGGAGGGAAAAAAATTGTTCCTCTTTTGAGTGTGATTTGATGAGGGATCTTTTTGAGTAACAGAAGGCTGACTAACTCAAGGCTAAATGATAGCATGTATTATTTCATGATGAACAATTTTCCCCTGAAGGGTGGACCACATTGTACTTTTATACTTATCAGCTAATGGACATCTGGATAGTTTCAACCTGTGGCTGCTCTGAAGAAGACTGCTACAACCCCGATGCCTTCTAGTTTCTCTGTGCACACCTACTTCTTGTTCTGGAATTGCTGGGTAGCCCTGTAACTGCAGTTCTGGATGTTGTAAAATTATGCATGGCTTCTCACAGGAATACCCCATTTACACCACCAGCAATGTCTGAGGGTCCTCACTTCTCCCAGCCCTCTTAAGGCTCTTTTTGAATTAGATTTGGATGATTTAGAATAAAAGCAGTTACTGAGTGCTATAGAGTCCTAACAAGTTGAATATTTTAAGCTTTCATGAGCTTAAGGGGGCTGCACTGACAGAGCCCTGTACTAAAACGTTAGCATGGCTATAGGATTTCTGCCGGATGAGATGCAACCACAAGCAACTCAAAATCTCTCAAAGAGTAAAATCTCTTAAATTAAAACTCATTTAGTGATATATTTACATGAGTGCATTAGATGGGCAGATTCTAGCATAGGCAAGGAAAGGAAAACAGATGTCTTAGGTTCTATGGGCAAAGACTTGCCATCCCCAACTACAAGAAGATCAGAGAACACTTTGTGGGAGGTTGTTCTCTCCATCAAACATGTTTGTCCCACAGAAGGACCTCAGATATGTGGACGTAGCACAATAAGTACCTTTATAAGCTGAGCATTCTCATCAACTGATTACTTAAGCCATGGAATTGAATAAGCTCTGTGTCTGTATGGATGTTCTGTGTGCATGTTTTCCCTCATTTACAAAGAGTGGATTCTTTTAATCCAATATAGTTTGATATCTGCTGTGGTGAGAGAGCAGCCTGAACCATCCACCCACCTCAACAACCTTGCACAGACCTGCTTTTCACCAGACACGTGTGGCCTCTGCTGCAGGATCCATCCATGCTGGTTCATATGATGCTTCTTCCCAAAAACTGTTTAGCTGGAGCCTCAAGAGGGAGTCCTTAACACACCTCAACCCCCAGATGGTCCTCGCAATTGTGCCTTTGATCAGTTGAGCCTAATCTACCTTGTAATGCAGGATAAGATGTAAGAAATCTGCTCCAACCCTGAAAATAAGAGATGCCTAGGCATGATACTGAACCCAAGAATGCCCTGCATGGATGCCTGGCAGCCTAAGACAATCAGCATGCCTACCTCATGTATGTGTCTCTACAGGTCTCCAGAAACTTCTCTGAGACAGCACTGTTCTCACTTCAGCATAGCTATAGGACTTTTGTTGGACAGAGTAAGACACAAGCAACTCAAAATCTCTCAAACAGCCAAGCTCCAAGGCCTTAGTTTACTGAGCCAAGGTTAGGCAAAGGAGGGAAGAAAAGGGTTGCTGGAAATGAAGACAACAAAAAAAGGAAGCAAGGAAGACACAGTAAGCTACACGACTGTCCAGTGGACAGCAACTATTAGGAACAAAGACCCTTAGCTACCGTTTCCTGACTCTAAATCACCTTCTTTTGCCACAGGAGCCTTCTTCTCACCTCCATATAGCTCCTTGCTTTGTTTTCCTACTAAGGATTTCTATGCTGATAATATTCTTGCCTCTACAAACACCTGAAAGTCTATGAGTTATAGCAGTTATTGTGTCCTTTGTTCTAGGGAGCTAGGTGGGAATGCAGAATGATAGTCAGCAGCATGTGTTTTTTGATGTCTGCAAAGCAAATCAACATGATACTCTCTCATTGAAGTTGGTTCTATCATCATTTAAGATGTTCCAAGAGCAAATGAACATACGCAGGAACATAAATACAAATTCACACACAAACACAGACACACACACACACACACACACACACACACACACACTTGCACATACAAGCACCCAACACAAACACCTAAACAAGTACTTACACCAACACATACATGCAACATAGCAACAAGCAACTGACCCATACCTGGGCACATATACACACATACAACATGGATAGGGATAGTAATGTACAAATAATGGCCTGTACACATGCATAAGCACACAACTATTAACACACATACATAAAACCACAAATAATCACATAATCACAAGCACAGATATATGCACACTAACAGTCACATGTTCACACAGATGGTCATCAATTCACCACACACAGACAAACAGCAAGCAAAACACACACACACACACACACACCAGGGAGAGAGTGGATGTGACACCTTTTCTGCTGCATAAGGAGTTACTAGGGCCTACATACTGTATACAAGGCTCTTGTATACAGAGCTAGGATTGTATACTCAGCTAGGATTTGGTGACTTCCCTTGTCCTTACTTCTTCCAGGAACCTTTTCCAACACAACACACACTGATATCATGGGCAAATTACAAACTCTGCACTGTTTCAGCTAAGTTGGACCACACAAGACCAAGTCCCCAAGAAGGAGGTCTCCAAGCTAACCTTCCAAATAGCTCCATGTTGATCCATCATGGTCTCCTCACCTAACCTACCCTGGCTCCTGCAAAGAAGATCTTGGTAGTTCTAAAGTAAGTCAGTGACGCATAGTCATTATGCAAAAGCATTTCAAAAGATTACAGTTCATATAACATGAAAACAGCTCTCAGATCAGGCAGGACAAAGTAAGTGAAGTCACCTGCAGCGTTTTTCTGAAATGCAGCATTCTGTACAACCATGAGGAGGAATCTGTCCTGAGTTACAGGCCCCAGACATCATCACTAAAGCCTTCTGTAACTACCTAAGTGGGTATCCACATATTGGAAAAACTTGTAAATGATCACAGAAATGAACAATTGGATGAGATGTACGTGAGCAGATCGATGGGAGGGTGGATGGGTACATGAGTGTGTCTGTTTATGGTTGGACAGGTGGGCCTCCTGCCCGTGCTGCCTCAACCTACCTGCTGCTTCTTGGCACAGAGGTCACAGATCTTCTCGAGGACCTTGTCACAGAGCCTGTTTTTCTCCTTACAGGAATTTTGTAGCACAATATACTCCCTCTGAAGCTCTCTGTTGTCCCTTCTCAAAGTAGTAACTTGAAGCTTTAGCTTAGTCCAGTCAATCATGAGCTGGCAGTGAAGAAAGCTGAACCAAAGCCAAAATATGGTGAGCCCCAAACAGCCAGTATCTGCCTCTCCAGATCCAAGTACCATCATCACAGCAAGGACTCTGGTCTGCAGAGAGCCCCAGACTGGGGCCTACACTAGCTATTCTAGCATCACCTAGAGGCATGCCAAAAACGAAGAGCCAAATTCCAGAAAGACTCAAAATTCTTCAGAAAACCTGACACTAAAAAATTCATGTACCTCCAAGAGAAGGAAGTGTTCCCCATCTGTGTTCATCAGTCCATGATATTTGGAAGACATCAACACATAGAGAACAAACCATCTCTAAGTTAGGACTTAGAAATTCAAGAATTCCAAGGTATTTATGGGTCTCATAGAAACCAGCTTTTTAAATCCACCACCAGGGACCCAGAGGACAACCCTTTTATGGTATATATATATATATATATATGTATATATATATATATATATATATATATAGAGAGAGAGAGAGAGAGAGAGAGAGATAGAGAGAGAGACAGAGACAGAGACAGAGACAGAGACAGAGACAGAGACAGAGACAGAGACAGAGACAGAGACAGAGAGAGGTTCTTGAGAATGGCAGGACAGTTAGGACAGTGTTGAGAGGGTCTCATATTCTCTTCCCAATGAACAAAAATGAGTCCAAGAGTGTACTGGCTGTTTGCTAAGAGACACACAGGCTAGAACCAGAGCCCTCACTTTGGATGGAAAAAAGAAGGGCAGATGCAGCCCCATCCAAGTGCTGGTGTCCCAGCCAAGTCAGTCACTCACCTGCAGGATTCGGTCTCCTTAGTCAGCACCTTGAACTTGTCCATGGCCTCACTTAACTCCTGGGGCAATTTTTGCACGGATGACATCACTTTCTGATGTTCCAGATTCAGGACTGCCAGTTCAAAATTGAACCTGTTTTAAGGTATGGGGTCCAGAAGTGAATAATTTCATGAATAAAGGCCTCAAACATCACATGAATTTAGGCTACATCCAAGATTACCCCAGGCCAGGAGATGCTAGATTTTGATTCCTAACTGCTAGGACCTTCTGGTGCCTATTAAACTTAAGATTCTGGCCTCTGGCCAGCAGAGGCAGGGGTATCAAAGCGAACGAGCTGGGCTGCATGAACTCCCTTGTTGCCCCTGAAAGATTAGATCAGATTTCTTAGAAGTTCCACAAGTCCATTCCACAGACCTTGGCTATCCAGCAACCTTTGATGACATTTTTCTTATTTTCATAGCAGGAACTCTCAACCCTAGGTTCCTACTACTACACAGATGACCAGAGTACATCATCAATATTTCCAGGAAGAGGCTTTATTAACTCCCAAAAAGATTCCAATGTGCCACCAAGAGGAAGAAAAGAGCAAAGTGCTGTGCTACCCAAAGTGAGGCACCCAGGCTTCAGCACTGGTGTTCCCTTTAAATTAATAGAAAAGAAAATCCTAAGGTCCCACCTCCCCAGGATCTGAAGGGAGTACACACAGTAGACAGCACTCATGCATGCATGTATCTTCAGAATTGTGCTGACAAACACACTCACACACACACAAACACACACACACACACACACACACACACACAGTTAGGTGGCCAAATTCAGGTAAATGACATTGTCTGAGAGTACAATGAACAAGAGCAGAGAGGAGCAGTGATGAGCTCCAGGCTTCCCAGTCACACCTTGAGATGCACCAAGTGAGACCAGGCTCCTCCAGCTCCTGACAAGAGAAAACAGTCAAGTAAAAAGACTGACCATAAACTCGTAGCACCTAGCATCTCCAACAAGCTAACACCTGTTAAGGCCTTTAAATTGCATGATGATAGCTCACACACTATTGTCCTATCCCCACACTATGATTCATGCCATAGGATCTGCTTTTCATCTGGAGGAAGCAGAATAGCCTATGTCCCCAGGCTTCTTGAAATCCTACCGAGGCTTCAGGTTCTGACTTTCAGATGTACTCAGGAAAATTAGTTTGGGCATGAGGGTGCTGTGGAGGTGCAGCTTCCTGTGATGTGAGGAAAGATGTGGTTGACACATAGGGGTCAAGACAGTCAACAGAGAGGGTGGCATAACCACTACCTGATGTTCAAATCCTTGTCTGTAGAATGGGCCAGGATTCCAAGCAGTTCGTCCCTCTCACAGGTCATTCTCTGTAGCTCTGTGATCATTTCTCCCATCTTCATCACCTGTTGCTCCAGCTGACTGATTTTGTTGCATTGGGTTGATGCCTTTCCAGAAGAGCCTGTAGGTAGATAAATGCAAATGAACTTGCACAGTTGAATGGCACAGTGACGAGAGACCTTGTTGAGTCACAAAAAGAAGCCTGACAGAGAGGTATTACTAGAGACCCAGTAAAGGCCTGAAAGAGCAGGAAGTTATCCTCAGGCTGGGGTCTATAAACCAAGCTCTGTTCTTAAACTCCCTGGCTAGACATGTGTCTCATTAGTACTGCAATCTCCCTGGTCCTGCAAGGCATAGCTAGCCCAGACACACTGATTTAGAGGGGAACATCAGCTGATACCTGAGGGAATGCAGCAAGCCCAGGAGTCCCTCACTGTTAACACCACCAAGCTGTGATCATGTGTCTAAGCCCAGTGCATCTGAATGGCTAAGACCCTGGTATATACCCAGGGGAGTATTCCTGCCTGTTATTGGTATCAGATACCTAAGGCACCTACAGAAATTTACTGAGATTGGAGTGTATCAACATGCTACCCTGAGAGGGACACCTCATTATTCTCTCTGCTCGCCTTCTCCCACCCTCAAAATGAAATTAAGGAGCTGCAGTCTTGTCGATTCCTGGCCCCTTGACAAAATAACTAAAGAAATACTTGACCTATGTCTGCTTTTTAGGAAACAGAGAATCAGGATAGAACCTTTTCTTCCTAGGGGACCAGCTGTTGAGCCCCACTACTGGAAGGCCTAGTTCAAATCCCATCTCCTCTGGGAAGCTCACCCAACCCTGCCCTCAACTCACTGCGCTTTCCACAGAACCACTTATTTCTTGTTCTTGTACACCATGATCGAAGGCCAGATTCCTTCTGCCTCATACTGGCCTCTCCACACTCTCCGTTTGCTCTTCCCAATAGCCTGTTCAGCCTAGACAACATGACTACTGGAGAAACCTATAGGCACTGACCAAATGCCACCAACTGTATTTACTGTTGCCACAACAGTGATGACATCAGAGAGAATGCAGAGAGCTCTCTAGGATACAACAGAATGTCTAGAACAGGGACTGTTAGGGTCCCCTGTAGCAGCCCATTTCAAAATCCTAACCAGCTCTTTCCCAAATCAGCCAAAGCCAAGTTGTCCCTTCCAGTAGCCTTTCCTAGACAGAAGGGAAGTCCCTTAGCACCTCTTCCTTCCTATCCACAAATCTCTGTTATTAATTAGAATACTGTTACTACTTCATCTATGGAAGATGAAGACTAACTTTCAAACACAGCTAAGCAATTACTCTCCCACTCCTTAAAATCTCTAAGCAATAAAATAAAAATAAAGGTTGCTATAAAATTAGGTCAGGATGACGAGGAAGAAAGATCAGTTCCCCTGATGCCAATAAGCATGTCAGGGATGATTCATAGAGCTGTTACAATGTTCTAGGGTTTGGGGGACATATGGGGTCATGTCAGAACAAAGATAGGTAATGATAAAAATTTCCCTCAAAGATTCAGCAGGACACTTTCCAGCCTTGATGTTAACAAAGGTGTGGTCAACTCTTGACAGGGAATGGTGACGATATTAATGATGTGGGATCCTAGGTGAGACTTAGACAACAAAGGCAAACACTCACAGGAAGATTCATGGCACAACTTACACATGAGTTGGGGATAGTTGACTGACAATTGGGAAGCATGGTGTTGTTATGTAATAGTATTCTCTGTGGCAAAATTAAATATTTCAATCAGACTGCAGAGACTAACATATGGAGATGACCTAGACATCCTGCTCATATGTAGCCCGTAGGCAAACCAGTCTCCAGGTGGGTACCTGGGTAAGGGGAGCAGAGGCTGCCTCTGACATGAACTCAGTTGCCTGCTCCTCAATCACTTCCCCCTGGTGATATGGCCTTGCCAGGCCACAGAGGAAGAGGATCCTGGAAGTCCTGATGAAACTTGATAACCTAGGAGGGAGGAAGAGTGTGACTGAGGTGAGTTGAGGGAGGGAGCTACAATCAGGTTATAAACTGAATAATTTTTTAATTGAAAAATCCCTATCTGTAATATGGGGAGTATGTGGTGTGTCACTCCTATGGTTCTGCCCTCAGAGCTACACAAAATCCGAAATCCTTGATCCGGAGCCTGCAGTGACAATGCACATGTCC
>REGO01001281.1:23982-52597 GCA_010120015.1 Rhombomys opimus
ACAGAGTACCTCACACATTCTTTCAGTCACAATTTTAAGTGTCTCTAGGATTTAGTATATAAACTTTCCACTAATAATCATGTGTCCTTCTCTATACTCCTCAAAGCTGTCTAATGTCTCTATGCATGGACCTGTCTGACTATCTCAGTAAAGCACATTTCTCTACAAAATCCCCCATCCTTTATACATCTGTAAGAGTCTAAGTTTAACAGGGTTAATGATATCTGCATCCTGCATTTTTCAATTTGAACTTTGATAGGTTAAAAATATTAGGGAGTAATATATGGGGAGAAATATATATTTCACCATGTTTGTCACAAGTATCCTCCTTTCATTGTACACATAATATTGCAGTTAGAGTGAACTATGATATTCATGTTACTACTCTACTGGCCAATGTTTAGGAGTTCACTACTTTGGCCTTCATTGGGTGTTTGACATCAATCCATCTTTTTTTGTGAATCGCTCAATTATGTGAATATTTCTTCTTCTCTGCAGTAAGATACCTTGCAATGTTTCCTGCTTTACTTTTTAAAACATGAAAAATGTTAGTAAACCCAATTTTAAAAGAATAATTCTTTTTTACTCATTTATTAAAAATGATTTTAATTGAAATAAAATTACATTCCCTACCCTTTTCTAACCTTTGACCAGTGGTTCTGAACTTATGGATCCTGACTGCTTTGGGTTTGGCATATCAGATATCTATCAGATGTATGTATGTATCAGACGTTTACATTAGGATTCATAAGAGTAACAAAATTACAGTTATGAAGTAGCAATGAAATAGTTACTTGGTTTTTTGTCACCACAGCATGAAGGATCTATATTAAAGTGTTAAATCGCGTGGAAGGTTGAGAACCATTGGTCTAGACCACACCGACTGCCTTTCTTCAAACTTTCCCCACCACCCACATGTCAATAACTTCTGAAAAAAGCCCACTCCTTCAATCTGTTCCCAATACATCTTTTCCTAAGTACCTCTTCTTCTCTATTATTTTTTTTCAGATAACCAAACAGATTTTTATTATTTTTATAAATTTATTCATTTTTTAACCTGATGGTAGGCTCCTCTCTCAGCTTCTCCCAGTCTTATCCTCCATATCTCTCCTTTTTATCTTCTTCCTCTAGACCACTGAAATGGGGAGTTCTCTTTCCCTTCCATCTGACCTTTACTTATGAAGTTTCATCAGGAATGCTTAGATCCTGTTCCTCTTTGGCCTGAGAAGGCTGCATTGCCAGCCTACAGTGATCAAAGAGCAGGCAAGTGAGTTCATGACAAAGGCACGCACAAGAAGATTGTGCTGCCTATCAGCTACATCTGAACAGGAGTTCTAAGTACTCTCCATTCATGATCCTTGTTGGTCCATCAGTCTCTGCAAAACCCCGGGGCCCAGATATTTTGTTGTCCTTGTTTTTATGTTTTATTTAAGATCTGCCTCTACTTCAAAAGAATCCTGCATTGGAGCCTGTGTTTTAAAACTATGCACCTCTGAAGATAAGTAATAACTAGTCTTATAACTTATGAACTGCATGACTCTTCTAGGTGGAGACCTGTATGAAGACAATCCCAATTCTTCCCACATGGGAACCCGGAAGGAGTTCAACACCGAAGCAACACACCATACCTTGTTATGCCAGGGCCCTGTAGAAATCAGAAGGGGATGGTTAAAGAAGAAACGATATCTTTCTTTATTTGATGACCTTCTGGTTATATATACTAACCTGTGAGTATGTGTGTCATGCCAGCCTAACTATGCAAGGACACAGTTGATTAGGCTTTAATATACAAAAATAACTTTTTTATATTGTGTGTATTTTGATGTTAGAATTCATTATTTAAACCCCCTTTTTGTCTTTTATTTTTATTTTTTTATATTTTATTAGTTACATTTTCTTAACTATGTATCACAGCTGTATCCTGCTCCCTCATACCCTCCCATATCTTCCCTCCCTCGCTCATCTCCTCCCTGCCCCTTTCCAAGTCCACTGTTTGGGGAGGACCTCCTCCCCTTTCATCTGACCCTGTTTTATCAGGTATCTTCAGGACTGACTGCAAAGTCCTCCTCTGTGGCCTAGCAGGACTGCTCCTCCTTTGGGGGATGGGGAGATCAAAGAGACTGCCATTGAGTTCCTGTCAGAAATAGACGCTGTTCCTCTTACTATGGGAAAACAATAGGTTACTGAACTACCACCAGCTTCATCAGAGCAGAGGTTCTAGGTTATATCCCATACATGGTTCTTGTTAAACCCCCTTTTAAAAATATTCCACATCCTCCCATATTTCCTTCCTTTTTCTTTTTAAAAAATGACCTCATGGTTTCTTTTTTTAATAATTGTTATATGCATATGTATATTGAGATACATATCTGTTCTTTTAAAAATGTATTTTACATAGATGACTATAATCTTCTCAGTCAGTATAATGTTAAATTGTATATATGTTTTCAGGATTGTCCATTTGGTACCTGATATCCAATTTGTCTGCATTCTCTACGGTGGAGTACTTATCTTACCCTCGAAATTACTCAGGGTCCCATACTGCTTTGAGCAGGCTAGAGGCTTAGTGGATTTTCGTCTGTACACATTTTCACTCTCTTTTCTCAAACTTGCAGTCGTACTGAAAATAATAAATTATTGAAGGTGCTCCTCTGAGCTCATAACTTCCAAATTAGCGTGAAGAGATGAGAAGCAGATACTATCCCTACATTCATTAGGGAAAACTGATGGAACAAAGCAGGTGATTCTTGGTGATCCTGCAGATGCTACAGAAGTCTGCTGTGATTGCACCTTTTACATGGTTGCATTGTCACATATTCGCTTGGAGGTGTTTTCTAGGAGTACATCACATATAATCTCCAGGTGCCATGACTATAGCCTTCATACTATTTGGAAAGGTATGAAAATGGTACCAATCTCAAGTAAGTAATTTAAGGGTATTCTAATAAGTCCATCAATGAATGGATTATAGGACAGACATGAGTACAATTGTATTCAGTTTTCGGGGGCAAACTTTCTGGTCATCAGAGAATAATACTCCCCATGTTCCACTTCAAAGATCATGAGGAAAATGAAAATCCAGGAGAGCATTCTTTTATAAAAAAGACACAACCAACTGTGAACATTTTCCTCTCAGCCCTGGTCAGTCACTCTAAGCTACCAACCTAGAAAATGGTAACTTAGGGTATGACCGATGCAGGCTAAAATAAGTGAATGACCCAGCTGTCTGATAATCTGTCCATCTTTCTTGTGATTTCTCCTCAGCTCCCCTTCAGTCTACAGTTGGAATTCCTCAGATTTTATATATAAAAGATAGTAATCATGTAAAAAATATACTGATCATATTCCACACAGAGTAGTTGAGAAATAAGTGAACTACTTTTTGTTTTTTGAGAATAATGGAAACTAAATTGGTTTTTCTAAAAGACTGCACATTTGTATTTCTTCAGTTGTTAGAGTTGTATTTAATACTATTTTGAAATTGTAATTTATATTATGGAAAGAGTATCATCAAACACTTAAGGTATAATTGAAATTATTTTCATTTTCAAGGGAGATTTTATCTTAGGAGAAACGTTGAAATTAATAGTTACAGGTTTAAGCATTTTTTTCTAAATTTTGTTTCATATATATGCACATATGTATATATACATTTACAAAAATATATACACAATTAGATGTCTTGACAGTAGAATGCAAATACAAAATTAATGTTTTGTATTTCTGTGACACTTGTGGGTGTCTCTGTGCTTGTGTGTGTATCCTGAAGCAAATGGTGTATGATATGATTGTATTTTGATTATAGTATGTCTTATAAGATGGGGGGGGACTTTCTCCATAGTATCGTGTTAGTCTTCATGTGTACTGACTTTAGAAATATTTACACGTAGGATTTTCTTATTGTTATTGCTTTTTTTAAGACCTCTGTGTAGCCCTGGCCATCCTAGACTTTCTTCAGAGAGCAGACTAGTCACTAACTCACAGAGATCCACCTGCCTCTCCCCAATCCCCAAGGTATGGGGTTACAGGCAGTTGCTACCATGCCCAGCTTACATCTCTGATTTTGAACCAGGGTTTATATTTGTGACACACAGTCTCCTGAATGTGAGAGAGGGGGGTCATGATCTTTAGTTGTATATCTACATTTTAGCTCACTAATATCCAATGGAGAGTTTTATATCCAGGTTCACATAACAAATGACTCAGATACTACTCAGTGCATCATAAAAATAGCCAAAAATATTTACAAATGAGAGAAGGGGAGCTGTTAGGAGATCTGAGAGAGTGATAAAAGAAAACAGAGCACCTTGTATATATATGTAAAATTCCCAAAGAACTAACTTCGAATAAACAGAGTGAAAGAATGGAACTTACATTCCCAGGTATTGTTTACAAGAGGATATTGATAACATCAGAATGCTTGAAAGTGTTTACAATCACTTGAGAAAGTTCTTGGAAACCTGAATCCTCTTTGTGTTCCTTGTATGAGAAGGACACCTTGTGTTCACTGAAGTCGCAACAGTAGTGAGCAGACATGACTTCTTAGATCAGGGTGAAGGACCACAGAAAGGGAAAATTATTGCATCAGACAGGATTTCTACAGTATTTATTTTGAAGAGATTATTAATCTATATTATCTAATTAAAATTTAAAAAATTAACTAATTTCCTATGTAAGCAATTTATGGAAATAAGCAAAGGAAAAAATGTTAGTGTCCCACTAAATAGAGGGTAGAAATATTGAAAGATGGGTTTCTAAAAATGCTAAGCCTTTAAAACCCACGGTACAGTTTTCCCTTAATACTCATTATTCAGAAAAAGATTAGTGTATGGCTAATTATGAGCATTGAAAGTAGATACCCACTCACTACTTTCAACAGAGGCTTTGCTGAGATCTGTCTACCATGGCATGAGCTGTGTGTGATTGGATCCTAGAGATGGATGAGTCCTCTGTTCTGGGGCAGGCAGAACTGGGTCTTATGACAAGCAATTCCAACTGCAATGAAAAGCAAACTAACAGAGATACTTGATTCTTTTTCTAGGTGCAAGAAAAAATTTAAAATAAAAAATATAATCTCCCTGACTTATCTTTGGATTGATGAATATGCAGATATTATTGAGACAGAAAACAGCTCTGCTTCCAAGTCGATTCCCCTATTGTGTCCTATGGGAAATTTTGTGGCCACTTTTCGGTAAGACCTACAGCTTGGACCAGTGTTCAAAAAAGGCTGGCTGTAGAAATTCTGGGTCAGTTTAATGCTTACTTACAGGCAATATAGAAATCAGCTAATCAGAATATTTATAAAATAAGATTTTATTTTAGACTCATTGTATTCAGGCTCCCAACTCAACTTTTCAGCTCCTAAGAAGAACAACATTATGTACTTTTCACCACGCACTTTCCTATGTGGAAGGAGGTTACTTAGCTTTTGATCAATGTTGCTCATTATGATGTCCCAAGATCCTTGGAGTAGAACTCAAGGACATTGTGCTCTATGAGGGATGTGACAGGAGCAGGGCATGCCCCACCTTTTTCACTCCAAAATGACCAGGTATTATCTGGGTTTTGAAAATAAACAAATTGATCTCTCTCCAATGATTTTGTGTAGTATAATTACATTTAAAAAATCATGCTACAGTGCCATGATTATTTCCTAAAAATACAGTATATAATTCTACAGATAAAAATAGTAACTCTTGGATTATTCAAGGTCCTGAATGTCTGTTCAGTAGAATATCACTTGTGTCTATAGTCAACAGATGAGGTCCAGTGTCATTAGACCATCAGAGTCACAGTTGATTTGTGCACTGCAGGTAAATTTCAAATTCACATTCTGATCTTTCATGAGAAAATGTGATCATGGTATACTGAGAATATCTTCCTTACAACAGCTGGAATGACAGGGATTGTGTAGCATAAACCTTCTGCTCTACACAAGTTTATACCTGAAGTTATATTTCTTTTCTACATGAAGAGTTCATCACATGAAACACTCACTTTAGAGTTTTCTTGTTCCTCTGTAAGTTACTTTGATGTTTCCTGCTATGTCACCTTTTAATTGGGTGATATCTGATGTGTTGTCTATGTACACATGAGGTTGGGGCCACGGGTATAATCCATCTTTTCTGATCAGAATGGTTCCAGGCAGAATATAAAGTGGGAGAGCAGTTAATAGTAGAAACATGAAGTGCACTAGTCTTTTGTCAGGAATCAGTCCATAGCTCCACAGGATGTTACAGAGAATTTCAGTATGAATATGGCACTCCAATTATGAATGTAGTAACATGGAGAAAGGGAAAGGAATGTTCCTAACCACATAAATCACAATTTTCATCAAGGACAAATAACTCATATATTAAACTTAAGAATGGAACAATACCTGGTATAGGTTGTGAGCAAGGAGAATTAATAATAGTGAACTGGAAAAGGACTATCCTCCAGATAAGAAAAAGATGTTCTTTTTATGTTGTCTTGGATTTCTTGGATGGTTTGTGTCAGGAATTTTTTAGATGTATTATTTTCTTTAACAGATACATTGCTTTCTTCCACTGTATCTTCCACACCTTTTTTTCTTCCATCTCTTGTAGTCTGTTGATTATGTTTACCTCTGTAGTTCCTTTTTTCTTTCCTAGGTTCTCCCTCTCCGTGATTTCCTCCGTTTGTGTTTTCTTTAATTCTTCCAATTCTATCTTCAGATCTTGAACTGTTTTGTTGATTTCCTTCACCTGTCTGACTGTATTTTCCTGTTTTTTCCTTCAATTCCTTCAGCTGTTTGTTTGAACGTTCCTCTGTTTCTTTTATTTCTTTCAGTGACACAGACTGTTTGGCTGCATCTTCTTGTATTTCTTTACGGATGACCATAATCTGTTTTATTATATCTTCCCCTAATTCTTTACACATTTTCTTTACTTCCTCCATTAACCACTTCATTAGCATAGATGTAAGGTCATCTTCTTGAATTTCACTTATGTTAGGTTGTCCAGGGCTACTTACTCCTAAATAACTGGGTTCTGGGGATGCCATGTTGTTTTGCCTTTTGTTGGTTGTGCTTTTTCGCTGGCCTCTACCATCACTGTGTCTCAGGTTGTCTGTTAATTTGTGGTGCCTGCTGAGTACTGGGGTGGAGAGAATCCACTTGGCAGGGTTCTGAAGTTCTCCTCTGCTTTTTGGTCATCTGAATAGAGGTGCTTCTCAGGAATTGTCACAGTTCATTTCAGGTGTCAGACAACTAGGAATAGCGCATTCTCAAAATAGAGCTATACCACTCCTAAGCATATATCCAAAAGATTCTCAGGTACACAATAAGGACATTTGCTCAACCATGTTTGCAGCAGCCTTATTTGTAATAGCCAGAAGCTGGATACAGCCCAGATGCCCCTCAGCAGAGGAATAGATGCACAAATTGTGGTATATCTACACAGCAATATACACAATATACACAACTGTGTATATCTACACAGTTTTTTATTACTCAGCAATAAAAAAAAAGGAAATCATGAAATTTGCAGGTAAATGGTGGGATCTGGAAAAGATCATCCTGAGCGAGCTATCCCAGCAGCAGAGGGATGCACAGGGTATATACTCACTCATATAGACATATAATACAGGATAAACCTACTAAAATCTGTACACCTAAAGAAACTAGTCAAGAGGGAGGACTCTTGCTAAAATGCTCAATTTCTATCCAGAAAGGCAAAAAGGCTGGACATCAGAAGAAGGAGAAAAGAGGGAATAAGTCAGGAGCCTGACACAGAGGACCTCTGAAAAGCTCTGCCCTGCAGACTATCAATGTAGATACTGAGAATTATGGGCAACCATTGGGTAGAGTGCAGGGAATCTTAGGAAAAAAGTGGGAAACAGTGAGATCTGGAGAGGACAGGAACTCTACAAGGAGAGCAACAGAACCAAAAAATCTGAGCACAGGGGTCTTTCCTGAGACTGCTATTCCAACCAAGGACTATGCATGGAGATAACCTACTACCCCTGCACAGATGTAGCCCATGGCAATTCAGTATCCAAGTGGGTTCCATTGTGATAGGAACAGGGACTGTCTCTGGCATGAACTGATTGGCCTGCTCTTTAATTACCTCCCCCTGAGGGGGGAAGCAGCATTACCAGGCCACAGAAGAGTATATGGCAGCCACTCTTGATGAGACCTAATTGACTAGGATCAGAAGGAAGGAAAAGAAGTCCTTTCCTATCAGTGGACTTGGGGAAGGGCATGCATGCAGAGGGTGGCAGAAGGGAGAGATTGGGAGGGGAGGTGGGAGGGAACCACAGGGGGGGATACAAAGTGAGTAAAGTGTAATGAATAAGGAAAAATAAAAAAAAATAAGAAAAAGATGTTCATAAAAAATAATGTTGACCATTATAAGACACTCTAAATATATCCAATATCACTGAGGTCCAACCCATTCAACCTATAATTTGCACTCTCAAATATTAGTGTGGCGCATTCTTCTTTAATCCATTTATATTTGAGTAGTGCATGCTACAGTAAAATAGCGGTGAGTTTATTACTATTTAGCACCAGGAGATTTGATGTTATGATTCACAAAAATGAAGCAATAGTTTTCTAGGAACCCAATGTCTTATATGTCAATTATGTAATTCATGTGAAGAAAAAAACAAACAATTTTTTTCTCATAAAAGGTACTTTCCCTGGTTTAAGTGTGTTCAAACCAAAGTTCACGTGATTTACAGGAGATTTGTGTAGTGGCACCTTTTGTTTTTTTTTTAATTATTAATTTTTATTATGTATCCTAGCTGTGGCCCCTCCCCCATCTCCACCTAATCTCACCCTAGCTCCCTCTTACTCCCTCTATGCCCCTCCCCTATTCCACTGTTAGAGGAGGGTCACCTCTCCTTCTATTTGACCTAGCCTATCAGGTCTCATGAGGACTGGTTCCATTGTCTTCCTCTGTGACCTTGCAAGGATGTATCCCCCAGGGGGAGGTAATCAGAGAGCCTGCCATGGAGTTCATGCCAGAGAAAGTCCCTCCTCCTCTTACTAAGGCACCCACTTAGACACTGAATCTATGGGCTACATTTGAACAGGGTAATGGCACCTTTCGATGTGAACACTACCTCAAGAGTTGAGGGGACACTGTAAGCCTTAATTATCCTTTTAGACATATGAAATAAAGTTTGGAGAAATATTTGGCACAGCCATGCTTACAGAGTTCTTGTTCCATGGTTATAGTCAAGGCTTGTATTTCCCTACCAGCATGCAAACAATAGTTCACTTCCTACCCTGTAGGTTTCCAGGGAAATAACAGGACTAACAGCTACCCAGTCATGTGGAGAATGCCACCTACACCAGCATGCTCATGCATGGCAATTGTCTTATAATATTTGTATGAGGAAGACCGGCTCTTTGTTCACATCCACCTGGTTGGGGGCGGAACAGCCTTGACAGGCCCCAAAGGAAGAAAGTGGTAGCCTGGACTGATGAGACCTGATGGACCAGGGTCAGATAGTAGGGGAGGTGGACCACTTCTATCACAGGACTAGGGGTGGGGCATAGGGGGAGAAGGAGGAGGGAGAGGAGATGAAAAATGGGGCAGAACCTGGATATGAAGTGAATAAACTGTGATAAATAGTAATAATTTTAAAAAGTGTGAAAAATTTTTGGCATTTCTCAAGAGTGTAATTTTTTTTCACTTTTTACATTACAGCTCTGTGGAGCAGAAAGAACAATGGTATCATGTTCTCCACAGGTATTTCACTTGTTTAGTACCTTAATTCCCTAGTGATGTCTGAATGAAATTCTGAGTACCATATCTTTTATTAAAATTGTATTTGGTAGTTTTCGCCAAATGTGCTGTTGATTACAGGTTTTCTGGCTACTAGTTTAAAGTCTCCAGTTAAAGTGAATATTTTGTTTAATTTTGAGGAAATTCTGCATGCTGTGCTCTTTATTGTAGTGAGCTCTCTTCTGCTCTCAGTAGAGGTTACTGTACCATGTATTCTCAAACCATCTGCTGCTTCCTAGTTTGAAATCAAGCAGGTTTCTGACATTCTCTTGCAGACAAAACATTTCGAAGACTGGCTTTGTTTGCTAGGTCAATGTGCTGTTACCCAACCATGTCTTTCTTTCTGAAACATTTTTGAATACTTCCTAATCCAATAATGCATACCACTGAACTGACAGTCTTGTATTTAAAGCCAAGATGATACTGATAAAATATTAACAGTGATTACCTTGAAATATTCTACTAGAGAATTCTGTATTGTGTGTCTTGATTGCATTTGAGCAGATCCATCCAAGATGCCAAAAAGGGCAACAAGAAAGCTCTTCTCCTGAAAATATTCATCGAGGACATCCCAAGCTGTGCCAATGTATGTGAATATAAAATGAAAACTAACATTCCAAATTCATGACTAGAAGAGAGACTGTTTGTTGAGTAATGAAATAGGAAGACATGAAAAGAGTGTTGAGGAGAAAAAGTGAGAATTTAGACAGCGGTACACCAAAAATGAGAATTTGTTGTTGTTGTTAAATGCCTAAAAATTGAGTCAGCTAGATCCAACAACATACATTTTTCAATCCAAGTATTCCTCCTAGAAGTCAACTGTTTTCCCCAGTCTTTATAGCTTACAGTCTTTATAGACTTACTCATGTAGTGTTTGCATGATTGCTTATATTTTAAAATATATTTGTCCATTCATAAATGTTTAAACAATTTTTAAGCAAAGTGTTATTAATAATTATATTCACTCTTCATATTGACCTGTTTGGTGACATTTTACCTATTCAACTCTGCTCTTCCTTTTTCTCACTCTTCATTCTCACACCTTATTTGAAGCTCAGGTACTACATAGCCATGGCTCCTTATCCTCAGATACAAGTGAATCTCCTAGGTAAAAAGATATCTTTTCACGTAACTTCTGTTCACAAATCACCTTTATAAAATTTGCAAGAGCGAGAGAGACATTGAGTGAAAGAGAGAGAAAGAGAAAGAGATTTTCTTCTGTGGATAGTGCTTAGGATAGAAACCATGACCTCACATATACTACAGAGCTGTTCTGTCTTTGAGTATTAAATCCTCAGACACATACTATTAAAATAACTATCTATTCTTTCAATTTTCATTTTATTGCTCTATTTTCCACTACTGGTGTCAGTGTCAATCAACAATTTAACTATTATGTAGAATGCAGAGCATGGAAGACCTTTCCTACTTTCATACCAGGATAGTATAGCTAAAAGGATCACCGTGTTTCTGAACTTCATAAGTGCTAATGGCTATTAAAACAGATTTAGAGTCAATTTTCTAAAGTGTCACTGTTGGAATTGCACTAGAGTAAACAAGGTGTTAAATATGAAGAAATTTTAGTTCACAAAGTGGTGTGTTCTTCATACCTCATTCTCCATATTCTCCTGTGTGTTGTCAGCAATGATCTTTCAAATAAATATACATATATGTTATATATGTAGGTATATGTATGGGTGTGTACTTTTCTATGGAAAAATTAGAAAAATGTTTTTTAAGCTATTCTTACTCTAGGACTTTTTACTTCCAAAATTTTCTGTGGTTCTTATTAAAATTCTTGGAATTCAACATAGATCCTTCATATACTGCTTATATTTTGAACACATCGATGAAGATGATTTTTAAAATAATCTTCATTTGATAATTTTATACATGTGTACAAATTCACTGCCAACTCACAGCATCACTCCTAAAATATCCCCCAACCCTTCACATCTTCTTGTGTTCCTCCACTCTTCTTTCTGGCTCTCCTTTTGACTTCAATTACAAGTATACGAAATACTGAATTTTTGACTCAGTATTTTGCAGATAACAAATATCTGCACTCTCAGTATGAGTCATTGGTTATGCTATGGCTGGAAGAGAGAATTTCACTACATGCGTAGATGACTTTAATGTATTTTGAAATTCATGTCTTTTTAGTAATAGCAATTATATTATTTAAACTTATCACTGATTTTCAGTGATAAGTTACTTTAAAGTGTAATTTCAATACTACAGGTTTTCTATTTCTATCTGAATATATACTTAATTTTTGCATTAAACATATTTCCTTTACATCACTGAGCATTATTATAAAAGGCTATTATTATTCATATTTTGAACATGTGAGCAATTGTGAAGTTGCTCATTTCTCTTCTTTTAGTTCTCTCTTTTTATGTATTATTCATTACAATTTATTCACTTTGTATCCCTGCTCTAGACCCATCCCTTATCTCCTTCCAATAACACCCTTCCTCCCTCTTCTCCTTCTATGCCCCTACCCTGTTTCCCCTGATGGGGAAGGTGCTCCTCCCCTTCTTTCTGACATTATGTCTTGCTGTATCTTCTTCCTCTATGGCCTGGCAAACCTGCACACCCCTAGGGCAATGTGATCAAAGGGCTGCCCACTGAGCTCATGTCAGAGACAGCCCCTGCACCCATTACTAAGGAAACCCACTTGAAAACTGAGCTGCCGAAGGGATGCATCTGAACAGGGGGTCTAAGTCCTCTCCATGAATGGTCCTTGGTTGGAGATTATATCTCTGCAGGCCATCCGGGTCCCAGGGTTTTTTTGCTCTGTTGATCTCCTTCTGTAGCTCCTGTCCCGTACTGGTCTTTCTATCTCCACCTTCTTCAATAAGATTCCCTGAACTCTGCCCAAAGTTTTGTTATGGACTCTTCACATCTGCTTGGACACTCTGCTGGGTAGCCTTTCAGAGGCCATCTTGGTAGGCTCCTGTCCTGTTCTGTTTCTTCTCCAGCTTCCAATGGTCTTCACTCTTAAGAATTATCTATGTGTCCCTGGTTCATTATATATCAAGTTTATTTTAACATATATACCAAATTTTAGATTATATTTCCTTTTAATGCTTTAATAAGGAGTATTTTTAGAAATTTTTGGTTTAAAAATACTATTTCTCTTGAACTGTGTTTGTTTTAAAACACAAAATCTTATCACAAGGAAATATACACATCATTGCAATCTTAATTTAGGTCTTAATATGGTCCAAATGTAGGTAATCTGTTCTAAATTCTCTGAAAACACGACTTTACATAATGAGAATGAAATGCTACTACCCTATCACATGTGTGTTTTTTCTATAAAATATTTCACTGGTTAAAATGATAGGGAAGAGTTTTTAAATATTCAACAAAATGTCAGAAGCTTTACTTATCTTTAAAATTATTACTCTTACCATATTTTGTGTGTGTATGTATGTTTTTAAGTGTGTGAGTAGTTTCAAGTGTGCACACGTAGGTCAAAGTGCCAATTTTGAGGTAAGAAGGAAACTTGCTGGAGATTGTCTAGTTACTTCTATCATGGGAACCATGAACTATCTTTATTTCCAGAGATGATTAAATCCACATTCTGAGCAGAAGCACACATTGTTCCTTCATGCTTGCATTAGTACTACAAGAGTAGAGCTCTTCTCTCAGAGGTGCTCTTCCATACTTCCCAGCCTATAGTTAGTAAGTTGTAAAATCACTAAGTGTAACTTATCCTTGTTCATAAAATTCAATTAACCTGGTATGTTATGGTAGGATCTGGGGTAAATCATCAACAACACACACACACACACACACACACACACACACACACACACACGCACACACACCATTTTCAAGGAAATATTTTATGCCTAGTGTTTAAAAGATAATAAATATAAATACACTGAATGATACAGGTTATCCATTAGTGTCTTTTGGCCTTGTTTATTTTATTTTTATTTTTTAATTGTGGATGCTGAGAAGGCATTAGTTCTGATTTTTTAAAGGGACAGATTCCTAGATTCTTAGAAACTTTAGTGAAGATAATCTGATACTATCGAAATTATCTGCATAAAATGTACCTATCTACTCATTGTCATATTCTATGGTGACAGTTTAGAATTCCAGTATATCAGTGGTATCAATTCAGATCAATTCCTACCATTTGAATTTATTCCATTTTCTCCAAGCTGTCTTCTTACGTCTCTGAAGCACATTTAAGTATGAAGGCAGTAGAGAGCTAATATCATAAGCCCTTGTTTATTCTCAAGAATATGAAGTGATGGGGTTTCATAACTAAAATATTTATTTTGTATTCCTACATCTATCACTGCAACGGATTTTCAACATTGTATATCAGCTCATTACAAAGACTGATATGGAACACATACACATTCACGTTGGCTGAAAGTTCATAGTTGAATGTTCACTTCTTATCCTGATTGTCCTACAAGTGTGCACATGCAGTGCATGAAAATAAATTAGTAAAATGGTGGAAGAACAGTCAGGGAGGCAGCAAATGGTTCTGCTCTGTTTCTACTGCCCCCAACCCCTGCTGCCATGATGAAAGAAAAGAGTTCCAACACCCATGGCTCCTCAGTCTGCCTTCATCATACACCACCTGTTACCTGTTATGTTTGAGTACCCGTTACCCAAGTACTTAATTTAGATTTGTGAGACTGACAGTCCTTCAGCGTTGAGTTATAGAAATTGAAAAAAATCAAGGTATTTAGGCTACATTAGCTTTGTTATTACAGGTTGTACATTATAAGTAGTGATTAATAATAAATAATTGTATAATCATGTGACTTAAGTTATGTCATAATATTTTTCTCTCTATTTTTATAGCCATTATATTTAACAGCAACAAACACTGAAACAGTGAATGATATTATGCAGAAGGTGGTGACAATGATAGGAATGCCTGTAAGTTACTTTCAAACTACTTCAGGTTAACATTGAATTTTGTTTTTGAGTTCCACATATGTGCAGATGTGCATATAAAAGGATACAGAAGATACTTGATCATGACTAATTTGCCAATCATACTTTACAATATCCTTCAGAATATAAAAACATCTAAGATATAATAATAGTCTTTAGAGAGAGACTTTGTTTTTTGAACTGTTGTCTAAGGCTAATGTGAAATAAAACTCATAGCCCAATGGCATTGAGCTACACTTTTAGTTTCACTAGATAATAGACATTGATTGTAATAAATAATTGAGATTTGTTGACCATATGCACATATCTGGTTTAAAGGATGCCAATCTTAGAGGAAAGTAGGTTTCTCTTTTAATTTAAATTACATTGTACTTCCTCTTTGGTATAATTTCTTCTCTTATCCCATTCCTTCTATTTTCATTCTTGTCTGTGATCAGGTACAGGTGTATAAGATTTGAATGTTTTTTTTAACCTTTAGTAAATCTTTAATAAATGTGTCTCTGTTATTTCTGCATACATATCAAAAAGTGTATAACCTTTTCTTTCTGTTTTAAATGTGCATGTATATCTCTGTGTAATTGTCACCAGCCAGCAGTGACACCTGAATACCACCTGAGAGAGGGCTGGGAGAGAGAGAGACAGGGCGACACAGAGAAGGACACCAAGTCTATGCTTTGTTCAGGGTGTCGATTTAATGGACGTCAAGTTAACCCTTAAGTAGGCAAAAAAGTACAAGCAGTTTCTCAAGTAGGAGCTTTACTTGGTCAAAACATAGGAGAGCTCACTCAAGGTTACACAGAGCCTGCTGTCTGGTTACTATGGTTGCACAGAGTTTCTCAGGGTCAGAGCAGTCTACTTTAGGACCATCAAGGTCAGTTTATGAGAAACTGGACTTTGGAAAATAGCCAAAGCCAAGAGGCCAAATTCCACTGCTCAGATGCCATTAACTCCAAATTTGCCATTAACTCCAAAAAGGCTGTCACATGTAATTATGTCTCTATCTGGGTATGTTTCTCCATATGTGTATATGTCCTTCTCCATCACCTTATGTGAGTTTGTAGATCTTTGTCAGGCTGTCTCTCTGTCTCTCTGTGTTTCTCTGCTTCTATCTCTGCCCCTCTTTCTTTCTGCATGTGTGTGTGTGTTTGTGGATGGTTTTGATGTGGGTTTCTACCTGAGTGTGTATGTCTGCTAGTTTTAGCACTTAAGAATCTTATAAGGCATGACAATGGCTTGTAATCAGGAATCAACAATAAGTAAAATTATTGATTAGTCCAATTAGAGCATATTTTCACTTTAGTCAGTTTTTAAGGTGCTAAATATTTCAATGATTGTTTCAAATGGATTCATGGCACTGTGAGCAGTAGCTATGTTGTGAAACTTGTTTTCAACATCTGGCCTATATTCCAGGTTGGACACATATCCTCCTTCTCCACAGACTGACCATCTGTAATGAAAGCCAAAAGTTTATTGTTTTGTTTTGTTTGGTTTGTTTGTATTTCATTCCTAGGCACTCTGAAAGCTTCTCTGTGTTTATTTTTTGTTTATTTTATTGTTGTTTTCTTTTCTTCTTCTGTGTGTCCTTTTCTCTTTGATTGTTTGTTTGTTTGCTTTTTCCTATATTGTTCATTGTTACTGAATTTGCCCAAGTCATCATAGCCACTGTGGGTGAAAGACACTCTGGATAATACATTATGTAAAGGCGTCAAATTATAGTTCAATGTTCCACTTACAGGCTGGACAGACAGATGTAAGAAATCTTAGTTGACCACATTCTTGGCTAGTGTGTATGGCTGAATGGAAATTCTTAGCCCATAATAATTCAGATCCAATTACAATCAGTAGATCTGGGCTCCATCAGAGATGAAGTACTCAAGATTTTCTCCTGAAATCAGCCCTATTTACTCAAACCTGTGGTCAGAAAACAAATCATTAATACTGCTCTTATAAACATTTCTGCTAGAGAGATGAAACTGGTTTGGAAAGAAATGACAAGACTCTTCCAGAGTCCACTGTCAGATCATTTGTGATTTTTTTAACCCCCTAGAATGTTCAAGATTACGAACTATGGTTCTGTTGTGGCCATAAAAAAACTCCCAGACCACTGCAAGGTGAGTAGCAGGAATATCTTGAGTTCAATGTACTAATCTTGAATTCCCAATGCTTACATTTTTATTCTTAAATTTAAATACACATTAAAAACAAAGAAACTTGGAAATCATTGCATTCATTTAAGTCATAATTGACAATAATTTAATATAACCTTCAGACAGATAATAATTTCTCTTTATGTAACACTTTGAGGTCTGGTGAGAAATTAACTGGAATTTTCCTGTGCTTTTTCCATTTGAGAAACAAGTTTTCTAAAAAGACAAACAAAACAAAACATTGGTTGTCTTGTTTCTGGTGAAAAAATAATCATTTGTTGAACATTAAAGAAAATCTAACCAGCTAGGGAGGTGTGTCAGTGGCTCCCAGAATCCACATGCTAGGTAGCTCACAGGCATTCAAAGCTTCACAAGGATTTGATGCTCTTTTTCAACCAGCTCAGGTACAAGGCACAACATTGTACACAGATATACTTGTTAGCAAAACACTCACATACAAAATAAAGTCTAAAACTAAAATGTAACACTTTTAAAAATACTCTGTATGCTCCATAAAATGTGGATTCCGTTTTGGACAGCAAATCTGAAATATAGCCATTTCTCTGAATCCAATTAAAAATATTCAGGTCACAATCTCTCCACTAACAGCATTTTCTCCCATTGCATGAGAAACCATATTCATATTCCTGGAGCCTTCCCGACTGAATCACCTCCTATTCCATATGCTGTGATTTTCTAGAATCTTTCACCAGATAATTGACAAATACGTAATATTAATAAAATCAAAGAATGTGTTAATATAAGAATTATGAATATGAAAATTCCAATGATCTAACAAGTCTGACTTTTTAATTTTGGTTTATTTTCTACATTTTTTAATTAATTACAGTTTATTCACTTTGTATCCCACCTGTAGCCCCCTCCCTCATCCCCTTCCAATCCCAACTTCTTTCCCTCTTCTTCAATCATGCCCCTCTCCCAGTCCACTGATAGGGGAGGTCCTCCTCCCCTTCCATCTGATCCTGTTCTATCATGTCTCACCAGGACTGGCTGCATTGTTTTCCTCTGAGGACTGGTAAGGTTGTCTCCCCCCCCCTCAGAGGGAGATGATCAAAGTGGCAGCCACTGTTCATGTCAGAGACAGCTCCCTCTCCTCTTATTAGGGCACCCACCTGGACACTGAGCTGCCATGGTCTACATCTTTGCAGGGCTTCTAGATTATCTCCATGAATGGTCCTTGGTGAAAAAGGGGGAGATAGAAAGTCCTGGACAGGACAAGAGCTCCACAAAGAGAACAACTGAACCAAAAATACTGGTCCCAAAGTTCTTTTCTGAGACTGACCCTCTAACCAAGGACATTCTCTTTATTTAATTAATTAGTTTATTCAATTTTCATGTATGTTGTAGTCAACTCCTATCTTTCCTCCCAGTCCCACCCTCCCTCCTGCAGACACACTCCCCCTCTTCTGAGGAACTGGGAGACTCTTACCCTAATACCCAGGCTCCTCTAGTATCCTAAACACAATCTGTGGAACATTCTTGATTATTCAATGTGTAAAGTAAAACTAAACTACTATGATTTTCTACAATACTTATTTTTAGAGTTTTAGTGTATTGGAAAATACACATGGGGTATAATATATCCACACTTTGGATCTTTTCTTGTTTTGTTTTAATGGCAAGTGTACTGCAGTTTTGTCCAGGAAGGTAAGGGTCTGTCTCTTAATCTTCTCTGTCACTAAAATCCTCACTGTCAGTATAATTCTCACTGTCACTATAATCAGTCCTGAAAATACAGACACATGCCAAAAAAAAAAAATCTGGTCTTTGTTTTTTGTTTTGTTTTAATTTATTTATTACATCGCATTTTAGCCTGACCCTCAGCCCCCTTCATCCTGTTCTTCCCCTCATTCCTCCTCCTTTGTATTCTCTCCTCTCATTTTTCTTAAAGGAGGGACCCTAAGTGATATGAAACATCCAGGGACCTCAAGTTCCAGTCCACATTCACTATCGCTGGAACACAGTTCAAGAACATAGTTGTGCAAAGGAAATTCTGAAAGATTTTGAAAAAGCATCAGGAAAAACAGACTAAGGTGTTGAAACCTCAGTTTCCTTGAAAGCACTGAACTTTTCTTAAATGTGTTTTCAAGTCCCTCTCAGGTGAAGCAGACAGGACTAGATTTGTTTCAACTGTTGTTATTCACATGCCTCTATGGAAAAACAAATTTTTGCCACATGCTGCTTGTCCTTTCTGGATGTAGACTCTACCCAGGTGACTCTGATTCTCTGAATGAAATTGGCTATCACATGCAACTTTTGTCTGCTCATTTTTAGGATGAACTTTCTAGGAGCCATGCCCCCAACTAGGAAGTTAAACAAGTGCTGTGTGTCCAGGACTCTACATGTGTTTTGTACAGCAAACAGCATCAACCTGACCATTGGCAGAAAGAACAGCAGCTGGAGGAAGGGGAAGCCATCCTACTACACTGCTCCTGAGAACACTGTTCTCATACTGGGAATGGAAATGGATTCTTTATAAATGTGGCAGACATCAAGAGAGAAAAAAAAAATGTACAAAGCATGTTTGCCATGGCTAATAGAATTACTTAAAGAGTGCATTCCCCCAAACCATATAAACATCTTTCTTTTTATTATATACGAAGGGTGGTAAATATTCAAACTGATTAATACAAATAAGGACAAATGAAGAAAGCTTCTAATGATGTAAGAATCTTAGTGACATCAAGGTTGAAGCTGGAAGGCTTTAAAACTGTCAAAGGGGAGAACAGCAAAAGCCCAAATCCACAAACACACAGTTTAATGATGGGCCTTATGTTCTCCAAACAAAGCGAAAAGTTTTCATTTTCCTTCCCAAATTTTATGAGTTCTCACACAGGCTTACCTTGTCAGAGTATCCCAGAGAGAGTGCTAATGCTCTAGGGTGTTCATTGTACTGTGTTCGTAAGTACAAAGGAAATAATATACAGCAGTGCATGCTAAATCCTATTGGCAGGTTTGCTCACACTTGTTACCACTAGTTTTATATTCACATTGTCTTCGCATAGGCCATGAGATCCCACAGGACATACTTTTGAAGAACGTAAGAAATAATTTCAATCAACGAGAGAGGAACATCAAAGCATTTCCATCCCTCCCTGGAGTGTACGGGAATCATGACAACTTGGAGGATTATGGACGCTTTGTCTTAAAGATCAGAGATCCTGCAAAAAACCAAGAGCAGAGCAGTGAGTTGATGCTTCCTTGGAGTGCCCTAATCAGTTCCCACTTCTATTTTGCATAATATGTCGAAGTCCAGTGTCATTTTCTTGCATGAGAAAAGGGGCACCATAGAAAACAAAAACATACAACATTACAGTTCAGTTCAGGCTCACGAGCACATTAAATTGTGATGTCCAGACTCAGCTAGTTTTTATGGAGAACTTTTTAAAAGTAATTTACATATTAATCACAATTTATTCATTTTGTATCCAAAATGTAGTCCCTTCCCTCGTTCACTCCCAATCCCACCCTTCCTTCCTCTTCTTCTCCCATGCTCCTGCCCCAGTACATTGAGAGGGGCCATCCTCCTCCAATTCTCTGTGACCACAGCCTATCAGGTCTTATCAGGACTTGGCTGCATTGTAACCCCCCCCCCTCAGGGGAGGTGATCAAAGAGCCAGCCACTGAGTTCATGTCAGAGACAGTCCCTATTCACCTTACTAGGATACCTGCTTGGACACTGAGCTGCCATAGGCTACATCTGAGCAGGGATTCTAGGTTATCTCTTGGCATGGTCCAATCTCAGAAAAGACCCCTGTGCCCAGATTTTTTGGTTCTACTGTTTACCTTGTGTAGCTCCTGTCCCCTCCAAGTCTTTCATCTACCCCTTCTTTCATAAGATTTAGGGAGAACTTTTCATTTCCATCTTTCAGGCAGATAGTCAACACAGGGAGGAATGCCAAGGCACTGTGTACACGAAATTGTGCACACATCTTTTGTCCCATGAGAATATGATTTCTAAGAGCTGGATCCTCATATGTTCCTTACTCTGTGGGTTTCATGATCAGAGCAGAAAATGCCCTAATAACTGCAGGTAGACAAACCTATAAGGAATGTTATCCAGAAAAGTTAAATGTATGGAATTGAAGATAATTTATTTCTGGGCTTGTGTGAAAATGGCCTTAGGCTCCAAGGCCAGGCTTTAAGCTCATTTCAGTTCCCACATCAAGGATGTTTTATATGTGTCTTTTAAACCTGGCTCTGGACTAGAAATGGACCTAATATTTATACACTGGAGCATTTGAATTTATTTTACTGTTTTTCCAAAATATAATATGCTTTTGTTCTATAGTCTCCTTTGCTGAACTTTCTCCAATCCTCTCATGCACTTCCCTTGATTGCTTCCAATTTCTTGTCTTCTTTATAAAGATAGTTGAATATGTATATGTTTTAGCACTCATGCATACACACACACAAACATGCAAAAACACTCACATATGTTACTCATCTATCCAATAATATTTGTGTGTTTAGGCCTGACTATTTTGTGTTAGACAGCCACCCAGTATTTTCTACTCTGAAGAAACCTATATTATGTTTTATGACTTTTTTTTTACTCTTAATGCATTTGTTCTAAGTAACTTATTTAAGATTTCAATTTGGTCTCCTATTCTAAAATAAATCTTAGATGAACAAAAGAAAAATGTTTAAGTGATCTATTTATTTATTTATTTTCTATAACTGAATGCTCCATCTGAAAGTATGCCTACATGCCAAAAGAAGGAAATAGATCACACCATAGATGGTTGCTAGCCACCTTGATGTTGCTGAGAGTTGAACTCAGGACCTCTGGAAGAAGAGCTAGTGTTCTTTACTGATAAGCCATCTCTCCAGGCCCCACAAAGAAACTTTGATCTCAGATTTGAGCTGATACTATGGGAACAAGGATCCAGAGTCTGGCAGACAAAAGTAATCGTGCATATTTCCTCATGAAGGGCACATGCTGATGATTAACAAAATTTTACTCAGTAAGAAAACTAAGAATGGGAGGAGATGCACTGAGACATTGAGGACAATAGAAAACTTTCTAATATGAAAACCAATGAAGGTAGCTGTGGAAAAGGACATGACCACTGAAGCAACTGACTGTACATATATCTCAGGAAGTTGGTTCAAATGTGTATCAAGTGCCTCATGATGCAATGTGGGAGTTATCCAATATTGTCTTGTGAGAATTCCAACAGGCAAACTCACTTCCTGTCTCTAACATTAAAGACAGTATAGAGTATAAGGGAAAAGAATATCCACACAATACAAGATGACTAAGCAATATTAATATGTGGGGAATGTTCTATTACAAATAATGTGTTTGTGCATTAAACAGCACTTCATGCAATTGTAATTGTTTTGAATTTTTGAGGTTGTGTAAATTACACTACTCCATGTAATAATCTCATTCTGTCTTTAGATGTGGAGGAAAAAAACTGAAGAAAAGATGGCCCCACATGAGTTCGCTGTTTCACAAGGGCTCTGTGCCCCAATCTGACAAACTGGCGGAAAAGCAAGGAAAATTGTTCAGAAATAGTCTAGTGGCTATTTGCAAGGACGGCAATCTGCCCTATGCAGTATTGGTGGGTCTTACAAGGTTCTTTTCTGGCTGTCTTAAGGATAAGATCTGCTTCTTAAATACCCCCTCCCTAGCCTTCAATTCTGTCCTCAAGTTGAGAAACTATTGTGATTCAAAGGGTTGGCTTCAGAATAGGGAGGAAAAAGAGGGCTATTCACCTGAAACAGGTATTGGGAAAATTGGGTTTAATCTCTTTACAATGGTGGATAGCCTGATAAGAAAATGTTGCCTGGGGCTTCAGAGTTCTCATTAAGGTGGTATTAGAACAACAAGAGATGGAGGCACCCAAGCAGTTCAAGATCCTCTTCATCCATGCCAGCTTTTGCATTGCACCAGTGAGCAGGGTTGGTCTGGTTTATAAGAAGCAAAGAGTGCCCTGTGCTGTTGATGGAATGACAGGTACTTCCCTTTCTTCCTCTCAGGACATGCTGTCAGTCATCATGAACAAAGGGCCTAACACTGAGGGTGTTTTTATGTTATCAGCTAATGTCACTTCAGGCCAAATTTTGAAGGAAAAACTAGACCATGGGCAGTATGTAAATCTAAACATGGAAGATGTTCATGTCTTTGCTGCAGTCCTAAAGGTAGGGTAATTCCTTGTGTCATCTACCCTCGGATTCCTCTAGGGCTATGTCAGTAGTTTCTTCATAATGCATTTCCTGAGTGACAATAGATACCACTGGTAGAAATGTGGTAATCTCAAAGCTTCCCCTGATGTTCACAACAGAAGGAATAAGGAATCCAGCATAAAGCAGCCATCATAAACTGTAATGTAATGAAGAATATTCCATCCTCCTCATGGGACAAATGAGGACTCATGAGACACATATTATTTCAAAATAATAATAGGGGGGGTCATTTCATATACACATGTGTCACCTAGTATGCATGCCAGGTCGCATGCCTTTGGCACCAGTGTTCTTCAATTAGTGGCACTAGTTTATTTCTGAGAGGCAGGTTTTTCTTCCTCAATATACAGCATGTGCCTCCCTCACATATATCTTCATTACAGATCCCTTTAAGATCTCAGGATCTCTCTCTCTCTCTCTTTCACACACACACACACACACACACAATTGTATTCAAATACAAATCTTCATGACAGGGAAATAGGTGTTGTTCTTAATCACTGACATATCCCTTAAGCTCCATAAAATGATATTTGTATTTTATTATTAAAATTAAAATTCAATTACAACATTTCATTTCTTCCATTTCTTTGTTCTAAGATTCTTTCCCAACACCCTCACATTTCCTGTCAAATACATGGCCCATTTTCTTTAATTGTTATTATATAAATACATATAAATCCGTAATATGTTCAAACATCCTGATGAGTCCCCTTTTGGTTGGTAGTATATGTATTATTTCTGAGCTAACCATTTGGTATTAGATTACCAATTATGGGTTTATCTTGGGGAAAGACGAATTTTCTCACACTCAGTAGTATTTATGTGCATATAGTTCTTTGTCTAGAGTTTGGCTTCAGGACATTTTCTCATCCAACTAACTTGGATGATATTTTTCATCGGGTATTGTTAAAGCAAACATATTGTTGGACTATCATGACTGAAGCCTGCCCCTCATTTCTAGGAGACCCAGAGTTAAGACAGAATATCTGATCCTCTGCTTTATAGTCTTTCTGAGTCTTTTAATTAAGTTCCCTGAGCCCACTGTTCAAGAGTTACCTTCATATGTGTCCATTGGGCTGTGAACCACGGGAACATTAGTTCTCCGTATTTTGAACAGCTGTAGTTTTCTGTAATAATCTCATTCCATTGCAAAGAGAACCTTTGATGAAGGGGTAAGAGCTACATTATCTGTGAGTATTAGCTTAAATATTTAGAATGCCTTTAAGACAAGTCCTTCTCCTCTAATAGGCTTGACCTCAGTTGCAAGGTTTCCAGTACCAGGCATGGTTTTCTGAAGCTGAGAAACCACACAATTACTTAACACACTTGTCTTTTTTGTTGTTCATAGGTGCAGTTGTGTAGGATTACTTTTTCCTGGCCCCAAGGCACTACTGTAGCTTGCATAGCACCTTTGAATACTGTTAAACCTAGTCCTCAGGGAGGAGCTTTACATGTCAGCCCCTAAGTCTGAAGTTCATGGTGTGTTCAGCAATGGAGACATATTGTCAACTTCTGTGACCTACCCAAGGATAGGAACAATAGCATATATACTTAGAAGAATCTCTTAGACTCTGAACCACGTCGAATGTGATTTTTCAAGCTTGGTTCTGGGGTGTTTATTAGTCTTTGTCCATTGTGTGGAGCATTGTTATCCCTAATTTTAATTTTTATGTATACTTAATACAAATAAACTTATGTGAGTTATATGCAAGTTTGCTAAATAAAACAATAATGTGATTTTTTATAGATTTTTCAAACAACCTGAGTGACTTTTGCTGTTCCCTTTTTTTTCCTTCTGTATTTGTTTCTCCTTCCTCCTGAATTAAAACTCTGCCTACCCAAGTTTATAATACATAGATTTTTAAACAATAAGCAAGAATTATTCTTTCAATTATTCTATAATCAAAACAAACCGGAGGGCTTATGATGTACTCTATTCATTTACTGGCCATAACCCTTCCCCTCTTCAAACACTTTTACTTTGGCGTTTGTCTGAAAAGATGACTTGATCGGTGTGCCCTTCACTGTTATGTTATTAATTCAGTTTAGTTATTTATCATGCCACACGAGAAACGTTTTCTGCATGTAGTCATTTTGGATAGGTCTACTTTATAATCTCATTGAGAAAGACTAATTTGAATTTTGATTTCTGAAAATTAAATTGATTTATGCAAAAAAAGAGTTATGGAATAATAAAAATAAATTGTATAAATACCTTGAAGAGAAAACATTACAATAGAGGAATAATTCATACTGATGTATGTTAAGAGGTTTTAATTATGTTAATATTTAATTATTTTTTATATTTTGTGTCCATTAACATTTGCCTGCATATGGGCAGGGGTCAGATCCCTGGAACAGGAGTCTCATACAGTTAGGAGTTGCCATGTGGGTTTTGCTAATTGAACATGGGTCCTCTAGAAGAGCAGCCAGTGCTCTTAACTGCTGAGCCATCTCTCTAAATCCATATATCTCTGAAAGTAACCGTTTCTGTTACTCAGTATTTTCATGACCCCCATTATGATATGGTTACATGATAAATGGCAATATTTCAGAAATACCTTACAGAAGATCAAGTCATCTATCTTATAGGTATATAAAGGACTCAGGTATTGCCTATATTTAGGTACACAGTGAGTGATTTGATTATATAGCAACAGCATATATTAACAAACACTACAATTTCTAAATTTTTCCTCATAATACCTTGTCACATTCTCAAAAAATTACCTTACCCTATTAATAAATATTGTGTCAGCACCACATAGAACTAGCCATGTTGAACAATGCAGATTGCCAAAGAAGGTTTGAAGCATCTATTATATATTTTTGATATAAGGAGATGGTAACTGAGAGTTTCTTCATTGGTCTATCCCAAGTACTTCAAACCATGCCTGGTATATAGGCCAGCTCTAAAAATGTTGGGCTACTCTAGAAATTTCTGAACTGAAATCATAAGAATAGCGTGGTGCTTTTCCTGAATGTTAAATCCCTGAGACCTATACAAAAGGCATGTGTCTGGAAACTATCAAGGTTATTTGAAATCTTCTCCCTGTTTTTGAATGACTCAGCAGGAAGGTTCCACTGAGTTTTCTCTAACAAAGAATTATCCAGATTGTTGTGGTATCTCCAGGGTTGAGCTCTAACTTAAGATTGTTGTTTTCCTGTCCTGAGCTCTGAGTTCACACACTCATTCCACCAGGGATCACAAACTGTCACACTTCCAGGTTTCTGATTTTTATTTACAGTCATTACAAAAAACTACACATTCCATTTCCTCCACCACTTACAGGATGTCACTAGAACCATTTCCTCTCAAAGTATAAATTACACAAGTAAGTCCAGGCTTACTCAGTCTTGGCTTATAAGTATGCGGGCACATGCAGTTCCATCTCTTGATGCAGTTCGATCTCTTGGAACCATTAAGGTTAAAAGCAAAAACCTTTGACCTGCAGAGTTTACCATAATGTGTCTCTGGATGTCATTTAAAAATAGGAGTTGAGCTGGGATATTGGTCCCTTCAGTGTGTGCTAGTTGGCTCAGCTGTCCAATAGAGGCCCTTTGAGCCAAGGGAATATCTCTCTGCAGTAGCAGCACTACTGAAAGATCTGCTTTTACATTTCTAATTTTGATGGGCCAAACTTAGCGGACCTCCATGTCAATGAAGGTTCTACCTTGGGCACAGGTTGAGAGCTATGACAAAAGTTTTGACTTAATTTATACTTTAAAGCAGTTTATGTAATTTCTTTGATTAATATTTTTTTCACAAAATATTTTCTTTCTATGTATATAAGGAGTTCTTACAAAACCTTGAAAATAGTCTGATGACAGCTGGCCTCTATGAGGAGTGGCTGAGTGTGCTAGACCGCCTCACAGAACAGGAGCAATTGGCTGCTGCAAAAAGGTAATACCTTGCTAATTTCTTAAACAACATCAACAAAAACAGACATAATGTTTGCTTAGACACATTAGAGTACATTATCAGAGAATTGCTTAGTAAAATTAATTACTGACAATAAAATTGACAATTGTTCACACACCAGAAAGAAATGTTAAGAAGAGTCATATGGAGAATCACAGTGTCCCATGCTCATAATCTCAGGATTCATACAACAGTTAAATTTGTCTTTTTTATTGTTTGTGTGTTTCCAAAATCTTTATTTGCAGAAGGAATAACACTTGAGAGCATGGTTGTAAGCAGGGAGACAGATTTATAATCTTAAGGTAGAGTTTTCAAAATCCATGCTTAAACTATACTTGGGGGCACACTGCACTGTCAAACATTCCAAGAGAGGAAGCAAGAGTGAATAGCAACTTCTTTGGAAAGGCTGTCTGGGTGCAAAGATATTCTTAGATAAACTTGTGGCCCATGCAGAAAGGTTTTTCTCTGCTGTTAATGGAGGACTGATGTTTTAGTTTGCTTTATTTGTATAGTACAATTTATTCACTTTGTATCCCAGTTGTAGGCCCCTCCCTACTCCCCTCCATATGCTGTGCTCACTTTCTCTTCTTCTCCCATGTCCCTTCCTCAGTCCACTGCTTGGGGAGGTCCTCCTACCCTTCTGCCTGACCTTAGCCTATCAGGTCTCATCAGGACTGTCTGCATTGTTTTCCTCTGTGGCCCAGTAAGACTGCCCTGCTTCAGGGGAAGATGATCAAAGAGCAAGCCATTGAGTTCATGTCAGAGACAGCCCCTGTTCTCCTTACGAGGAAGCCCATTTGGAAACTGAGCTGCCATGGGAAACATCTGTGCAACAGTTCAAGTTTATCTCCTTGAATGGACCTTGGTTGGAATATCAATCTTAGAAAAAGACCCCTGTATCCCTCCAGCTTTTTTGTTTCTGTTGCTCTCCTTTTAGAGGTCCAGTCCCATCCAGGTCTTTCTATCTCCCTCTTCTTTCATCAGATTCCCAACACTCTGCCCAAAGTCTGACTAAGAGTCTTAGTATCTGCTTTCATATCCTGCTATGTAGAGTTTCAGAGGCCCTCTGTGGTAGGTTCCTGCCTTGTTCCTTTTATTCACCATCTTCCAATGTCTATCCCGCTGGCTTTTCTGAATGGCAATAGAACATCTTACCCAGGGTCCTACTTCTTGCTTAGCTTCTAAGGGACTACAGATTTTAGTATGTGTATCCTATATTATACCTCTAATATCCACTTAGATGTGAGTATATACCATGTGTGCCTTTATTCTCCTGGGATACCTCACTCGGGATGATCTTTTCTAGTTCCCACTATTTGCCTGAAAATTTCATGATTTCCTTATGTTTTTGTTGAGTACTATTCCATTGTGTAAATGTACCACAATTTCTGTATCCATGCCTCAATTGAGGGACATCTTGGTTATTTCCAGGTTTTGGCTATTACGAATAAAGCTGATAAAAACATGGTTGAGCAAAGGTCCTTGTTGTATACTTGAGCATATTTTGGGTATATGTCCAGGAGTGGTATAGCTGGATATTTTTTTTTATCACTTACATTTTATTAATTCTGTATCCCAGCCGTGCCCCGAACCCTCATTCCCTCCCAGTCCCTCCCTCCCTCACTCATCACCACTGT
>REGO01001281.1:121327-142073 GCA_010120015.1 Rhombomys opimus
AGATGCCCCTCAACTGAAGAATGGATGCAGAAATTGTGGTACATCTATACAATGGAATATTACTCAGCAATGAAAAATAAGGAAATCATGAAATTTGCAGGTAAATGGTGGGACCTGGAAAGGTCTTACTATATTTCATGAGATTCCCCGCACTCTGAACAAAGTTTGGCTATGAGTCTCAGCATCTGCCTTGATACTCTGCAGGGTAGAGACTTTCAGAGGCCTTCTGTGGTAGGCTCCTGTCCTGCACACTGTTTTATCCCTCCTCTGATGTCCATCCTCTTGGCCTTTCTGAATGGGGATTAAGCATCTTAGCCAGAGTCCTCCTTCCTGATTAGCATCTTTAAGTGTATGGATTTTAGTATGTTTTTCCTATATTACATGCCTCATCTCCACTTATGAGTGAATATATAACCTGTGTGTCTTTCTGCTTCTGGGATACCTCACTCAGGATGATCTTTTTCAATTCACACCCTGAAACCTCAGGGTCATTTTGATTTGCATTTCCAGGACAACTAAGGACATTGAACATTTCTTTAAGTGTTTTTCTGACATTAGATATTCCTCTATTGATAATTCTCTGTTTAGCTCTTTACCCCATTTTTAATTGGATTACTTGATTTGTTGCTGTTTAACTAAAAGAATTCTTTCTATATACTGGATATTAGCCCTCTGTCAAATATAGGTTTGGTGAAGATCCTTTCTTGATCTGTAGGCAGTTGCTTTTCTTCTAACAGGTTTAGTTTGTTTGGTTTTATATTGATGTCTTTGATCCACTTGCAATTTAGTTTTGTGCAGAATGATAAGTATGGATCTATTTGCAGGTTTCTACAAGTAGATTTACAGTTAGATCAGCACCATTTGTTGAAGATGCTGTCTTTTTTTCCATTCTATGGCTTTGGCATCTTTGTCAAAAAACAGGTGTCCATAAGTATGTGGGTTTATTTCTGGGTCTTTGATTCGATTCCATTGATATACCATTCTGTTTCTATGCCAGTACCATGAAGTTTTTATTACTGTTACTCTATAGTACAGCTTGAGATCAGGGATGGAGATACCTCCAGAAGATCTTTTATTGTAGAGGATTGTTTTAGCAATTCTGGTTTCTTGTTATTTCATATAAAGGTGAGAATTTTTCTTTCCAGGTCTGTAAAAATTTGTGTTGGTAATTTGATGGGAATTGCATTGAATCTGTAGATTGCTTTTGGTAAGATGGCCATTTTTACTAGGTTAATCCTGCCAAGCCATGAGCATGGAAGATCTTTCCATCTTCTGATATCTTCTTCTAATTCTTTCTTCAGAGACTTGAAATTGTTTTCATACAAGTCTTTGGCTTGCTTGGTTAGGTGCACACCATGTCCTTTGTGTCCTTTGTGGCTATTGTGAAGCGTGTTCTTTCCCTAATTTTTTCTCAGCCCCTTTTTCTTTTGTATACAGGAAGGATACTGATTTTTTTAGTTAATTTAGTATACATGCCTTGTCCCTGAGTTCAATAGGATTGCTTTAAATTTCTCTCCGTTTACTTTGATGTGGCTATAGACTTGCTGTATATTGCCTTTACTATGTTTAGGTATGTGCCTTGAATCCCTGATCTCTCCTAGATGTTAAACATGAATAGATGTTGGATTTTTTCAAATGCTTTTTCAGCATCTAAGGAGATTATCATTTGCTTTTTTTTTTCTTTCTGTTTGTTAATATGGTAGATCACATTGATGGCTTTCCATATACTGAACCACCCCTGCATACCTGGGATGAAGCCTACTTGGTCATAGTGGATGATATCATGTGTTCTTGTATTTGGTTTGCAAGTATTTTTTTGAGTATTTTTGCATTAATGTTCATAAGGGAGATTGGCATGAAATTCTCTCTTTGTTGGGTCTTTGTGAGGCCACAAAGGAAGACAATGCAGCCAGTCTTGATAAGATCTGATAAGCTTGGGTCATATGGAAGGAGAGAAAGACCACCCCATCAGTGGACTTGCAGAAGGGCATGGGAGAAGATGAGGGAGGGAGGGTGGGACAAGGAAGGAATGAGGGAGAAGCCTACAGCTGGGATACAAAATGAATAATTTGTAATTAATATAAATAATAAACATTTAAATAAAAAACAGAAAAATTAAATTTTCTGTATATTAAAACTCTTAACTCCCTGCAAAGATACCAGTAAGATATAAGGAAAAATGTAGGTGATTATAGAAAATTACCAGGAAAAAAGAAAATGAGCAAGCTGAAGAGAAAAATTATCTAATTCCTTTTGAGATTGGTACAACCCTTTGATATAATCTGTACTGATTTCTGAGGTCATAAAACAAGAATTGCAGTTTTAATAATACTTTGCAAAAGAAGGTTTCAAATAGCAGTGTTATTTACTTACAATTGATATCTGCACTTACCATTAGTCCAGAGAAAGGCCCTTTTCAATGGAAGACCCTTGAAGCAGCTATGGAATTCTGAAATTTTTGAAGAGAGAGAACAAGATAGGAAAGGGAATGAAGAGAGAAATGAAGGTGAAGATCAGAACTGGGGAAAGCAGGGGCAGGAAGAAAGAGGGCCTGTAGAGAAAAGATAAACCATGGGTGGAGTATCCAAGCTGGATACTTAGGACAGGGTAGGCTTCTGGGAAGATATGGGAGTGACTCTAGCTGAGACTTCTTGTATCAGGGTCCATGGAGACTGAAGAGGATACCCTCTAACTAGACAAGAATCCTAGTGGAGTGAGAGGAACAGCAACCCACCCACAAAAACTTCAACCAACTATTTACCCTGACTACAAGATGTGCAGGAATAAAGATAGAAATTGAGGGAATGTCCAACCAATGCCTGGACCAACCTGGGACTCATCCCATGGGAGAGAGCCAACCCCTGACAGTATTAAAAATACTCTGCTATGCTTACAGAAAGGAGCCTAGCATAGATGTCCTCTGAGAGGCTACACCCAGCAGCAGTTCCAAACAAATGCAGTGTTTGACTCACAGCCAAACATTCGGCGAAGCATAGGGAGTCTTGTGGAAAAGAGGGGGGATGGATAGAAGGATCTGGAGGTGACTTGAGCTCCAAAAGAAGAACAACAGAGCCAACTATTCAGGGCCCAAAGGGGTTTGTGGAGACCAAAGCACCAAGGACCTTGCAAGAGTGGACCTAGTTCCCTACACAGATGAAACAGGAGGACATCTCAGGCTTCATATTGGTCTCCTAGTAAGGAGAGTGGACACTGTCTCTGACATGGACCTGGTGCCCTGCTTTGATCACTTCCCCCTGGCAGGGCTGCCTTACCAGGCCACAGGGGAAGAGGAATGCATTCAGTCCTGATGTGACTTGATGTGCTGGGTAGAGGGGCTCCCTCTTTTTGAGGAATGGGTGAGAGGAATGGGAGAAGATGGAAGTGGATGGAACCAAAAAGAAAGGCTGGAGGGGGCTATGGTCAGGTTGTAAAGTGAATAAATAAATTAATTTATAAAAAAAGAAGAATATAAGAGCCATTACAAGAAGATAAGCAAAAAGGACTGTGAAATGCTACCTTCTGGGCATAAACAAGAAAAACACAGTCCTGACATCACAGCAGCTGTGGCTGCCTGCAACGGACCTGCACCAGAGGGAAGCCCGACTACTGGCTACTGATTGATTCTTGGGGAGGGGCAACCATTGTTTTCAATTGTGTACCTAAAAATGAGCCCACCAAATTCCAATGGATAGTTTCAAACCCACAGTCGCATAGAATAGTTTGAAGGCTCTTGTGGCACATAAAACCATGAGCAAGAAAATTTGCTGTGTTTTGTCTTTGTTAAGTATCTAGTCATTACTCAGTGTCATGTGACAGACAACGTTAATGGCTGAGGAACTCTCTGTTAAGAAAGATCTGGAGCTGAGCCCCAAATCTAGCCAAGAAAAAAACATTTCTTTGAAGGAGGCAAGGGCATCTGCCCTGCTTGCCCTTCTGAATGAGGTTTAAACATCCTCTCTAGGGTCTTCCTTGTTATTTAGATTCTTCAAGTCTGTAGATTTTAGTAAGGTTTTCCTATATTATAAGTCTACTATCTGCTTATAGGTGAGTGTATATCATGTGTGTCTTTCTGTTTCTGGGTTGCCTCAGTCAGGATGATCTTTTCTGGTTCCATCCATCTGCCTGCAAATTTCATGATTTCCTTGTTTTTAATTCCATTTTGTAAATGTGTCACAATCTCTGTATGCATTCCTCTGTTTAGGGACATCTAGTTTGTTTCCAGATTCTGGCTGTTACAAATAAAGCTGCTATGAACATAGCTGAGCCAGAAGTGGTATATGAGAGGCAACAGGATTCGAGCCTACTATAGAGGGTCCTCTGAAAGGCTCCACCCAACAGGGGATAGAAGCAGAGGTTGAGAGTCACTGTCAAACGTTGGGCAGAGCTCAGGCAGTCTTATGGAAGAAGAGGGGAATAGAAGGACATAGAGGGGACAGAAGGTACACAAGGAGACCAACAAGGCTAAAAAATCTGAGCTGAGGTGGTACTTCAGAAATAGATGCACCAACCAAGGACCATTCATGCAGAGGATCCAAACCCACTGCTCAGATGTAGCTAATAGGCAGCTCAGTCTCCATGTGGGTTCCTGAGTAAGAGGAGCAGGGACTGCCTCTGTCATGAACTCAGTTGCCTGCTCTTTGATCACTTGCCCCTGGAATTACGGCCTTGCAAGGCCACAGAGAAAGAAGATCTAGGCAGTCCTGGTGAGACTTGGTAAGCTATCTTATCAGGTTCTCTTCCCCTGGGCAGATGGCAGGGGACGGGAATGCCCCTTTTCAGTGGACATGGGGAAGGGGATGGGGGGTAAGAGAGAGGAAGGGTGGAACTGGGAGGAGTTGAGTGAGCGGGCTACAATTGGGATATATAATGAATAAATTGTAAAAAAAGAAAAAAATAACACACACATACACACACACACACAAAAGGTGAAGCTAAAATACAGAGTAAACCCTGGCTTTCCCTAACTCACACTGAGCACAGGCCACAGCAGTACCTATCCTACAAGGAGAATTACATGGTTTTTTGTTTGTTTGTTTGTTAGTTTGGGGGATTTTTTGTTGTTGTTGTTTTTGTTAGTTTGTTTTTGCATTATATCTCCGAAAAATTCCAATGCATAAATGCTTAGGGCTTTCGAAAAGAGGGATGCTCCTTCTGACCATACAAATCACTAGAACCCTCAGTCTCCTTTTACAAATAAGGGCCAGCATTCAGTGAAAGAAAACAATGTAACACCCCTAAGAGTAAGATAAAAACAGCACCCACTGTCAAACATGAGATAGCAGCACCTTGTCGAGAGATAATTAATGCACTAAATTATCTAGCATAAAAAGAGTGAAATAGGTGTGTATGAATGGAAATGCCAATGAAGAAGGAAAATGAGGAAAGAAAAGAAGAAAGGTAGGAAGAAAGGAAGGAAGGAAGAAAAAGAAGGAGGGAGAAAGGGAAGGAAGGAAAGATGGAGAGAAGGAGGGAGAGAGGAAGGAGCTAAAGAAAATGCAACAATCGAAAAAAAGCACACCACAGATGCAGAAGTCTTTCAGTGCGTTGGACATTGTCAGATTTGGAGTAGGACATAATAACATGGAAAAGGCCTAAGAGACAATATTAGCCATGGGAAAAATAGGTAGTTGAAATTCTTGAGCACTAAGAGAGAAATTCAAGGCAGAAAATATATTTGAAAAAATAATAACCAGTTGAGATGAGATGTGGTTTAGGGGTCATCAGTATTGACTGTTCTTCCAGGGGACCTGGGTTTAACTCCCAGCTCCCACCTGGAGACACACAATCACCTATAACTCCAGTCCCAGGGAATTTGCTACCCTCTTTTGGGCCCCGCAGTCACTGCATGCACACAAATGATGCACAGGCATGCATGCAGGTAAAACACACATATACATTAAATTAAAATTATATATATGGCATTGATGTAATATATGTGCCTGTAATTAATTTTAAAGGATGCAGGGTATTTCTGGGATCTTACCTACGTGATACAAAAAAAAAAAAGTCCCATCTACTCTCTTTCTCTAACTGTCTATCTCTCTGTCTGTCTCTCTCATTTGTTTTGAAACTTAATAAAATTTATTAATAGGCTGTAAAGCTTTTCAACAGCTTGCCTGTGTTAGAGCTACAATGACAGCTGGCTTTTTATTTGTGCTTAAAGCCTGTTTTGAATCACTCTGGATATTAAGTGGTGAAACCAGTAACTTGGAAGTCTATGCTCTTTGTCAGACTTCCTATTACATTCCTCTTTCAGTTACCACAAATCACTGTCATTTACCCATTCTATAAATATTTGCCTAATGCCTGCATTTTTTTGACGGGCACAACAACAAAGGAGAAGCATGATACTGAGAGTTAGTAGATGAGGAACCTTTCATACAAAGCCCAGCCTGGATAATTAATATCTGTAATCCCAATACTCAGGAGCACACATGTAGGAGGATCACATGTTTGAGATGATCCTGGGCTACATAGAAATATCCTGGTTAAAAAATAATAGTAAGCCACTGACTCATCAGCTAGTCATAAGGGGAAGCCATTTCTTGCCAGAAGCATGAGTGATGCCAAATGTTTTCCAAGGTGGGCTGGAGAAGAGGGCACAGGCTACAGTCAATGTACCAGTCCTGGGGTGGAATGATAGAAGAATCAGCTGCAAGTGCAAAGGACCACTAATACCCTGCAGGTAGAATGCTCTGTTATTCAGGAGCCTGACTCCCTGGCTTTTCCAATAAAAATGTTTATCTATATGGTACCATGAACCTTATTGGAAGTCACTAATGACCAGTGGCAAGAACTCATCCCTACAAGACAGGTATTACTATTAACCATATTTAGAGTGCTATCATGGTAGCAACTGCAGGAAAGAGTTACTGTCACTAAAAAGCAGAGACATTTCAGAGGGCCATATCCTTATTTCCCTCATTACTTACCAAAGGTCTACCTTTGTCAGGCAAGGAAAGCCAAACCACCAGAGAAGCCATCTGGGGCAAGAGTCAGGTTGTAATGTGTCTACACCTCAAAAATCTTTTCCTGAGACCATCAGGAGCAGGACTACTTTCTCTGTTCTCTGGACCTGCATATCCACGCACACATAGTATTTATGATCTCTCACCTCTGCCACCTTTGATGTAGTCACGTGGCCAGGTTGAAGGTTAAACTTCCTCTCTCCTTATAAATATGTGGCCAGATAGCACCTGGAATTCCTCTTCATACAAATGAAGCATTCTCAGCACCTTGGCCCCAGCCAATGATATACACTCACCTCCAAATCCCCTACCCACACCCCAAGGTTTACATGTCCCTTGTTCACCCTTTGTAAAGAGATCTGTTTCACCAAAAACTATCTCCAGAGAAAGCTGTTTCTCTCGGCTAGCACCCACCAGGATTCTGCCTAACCCAACCACCCCAGCAAAGTTTTTCATTCCTTCCATTCCAGCCCGATGTGCAACAGTGCCTGGATACCTCAAGCAAGAAAGACAGCAGGGTAACACATCTTCATTTTTCTTCATAATTATTTCTTATTTACACAAAAACAGAATACAAGAGGCAAAAATATAGATACCCCAGTATAAATTAAAATTTTAATAGAATTTTTCTGCTTTTATACCCACAACAGAAGTCATTTCAAAGTGTTACATATAATCAAAAGATAATGCAGCACAAAACTAGGTATATGCTCTAGAATAGACAATTAACTGGACTATTGGGGTATATTACTTGGTATAGTGCTTATGAAAGGCCAGTTTTGTGTTTTAGCTTCACACCTATCCTACTTTGCTGGGTTCTCATAGGCCAGAGACTTATGGACATAGGTGTCATCCAACAGAGGCATCTCTGCCTGCTGTTATGTGAGTCCAGGAACTCTTGGATTCAACAAAAGAGGTACTTCCTCTTTTCCCCTGAGGCATGCCCAAAGATGTATGAAGGTGAAAATTCTGAGAACTTTCTCTTCTAAGAGATGCATCAAAAATTTCTCCATATCATACACCAATAAGCAATTCATTTTACCACAAAGACACTTGTCCAAACTTGTTCATTGCTGCTGTATTTATACTAGGCAGAAACTAGAAAAAACCAAGATGACTGCCAATAGATGCATACATAATGAAATGTGGTGCATATACACAATGGAAAATTACTCAGCTACAGAAAAATGAAATTAAGAAACTCACAAGTATATGGATGGAACTGGAAGGGAAAAACAGTCTAAATAAAGTTAAGCAGACCCAGGAAGACAAATGAATAATAATGAGATAAAATAAAATAAGATAAATAAAAACAAGCAAATTGAAATCTGACAAAACAACCAAAGGTGGAAAAGAGCCAAAGAAAAAGCACAAGAAAGGCATATTGTCACATTAATAACACCAAACCGGAAGTCATGATATACATACAAAGAAGCTGGAATGGAGGGGTGAAAAGCACACCTTGTGTGAGTATACACCATGTGTGACTTTCTGCTTCTGGGTTACCTGACTCCAGATGATCTTTTCAAGTTCCCACCATTAGTCTGTAAATTTCATGATTCCCTTGTTTTTAATTGCTGAATAGTATTCCATTGTTTAAATGTACCACAATTTCTATATCTATTCCTCTGTTGAGGGACATCTAGGTTGTATCCAGATTCTGATTATTATGAAGATAACTGCTATGAATTGATTGAGCAAATGTCCTTGTTGTACATTTGGCATATTTCAGATATGTGCCTAGCAGTGGTATAGCTGAATCTTGAGGTAGCACTATTCCTAATATTCTGAGAAAGCACTAGATTGGTTTCCAAAGTGGTTGTATAAGGTTACATTCCCACCACAAATGGAGGAGGGTTCCACTTTTTCCACATCCTCTCCAGCAAGTGTTATCAATTGAATTTTTTATCTTAGCCATTCTGATGGGTGTAAGGTGTAATCTCAGGGTCTATTTGGTTTACATCTCCCTGATGACTAAGGACGCTGAACATTTAAGTGTTTCTCTGCCATTCGATATTCCTCTATTGAGAATTCTTTGTTTAGCTCCAATAATCCAATTTTTAATTGGATTACTTGATTTGTTGCTGTTTAACTTCTTGAGTTCTTTATGTATTTTGGATATTAGCCCTCTATCAGATATAGGATTGGTGAATATTCGTTCCCAACGGTATATACTCACTCATAAGTCATTATTAGATATATAATATTGGATAAACATGATAAATTCAAAAAGTCCTAAAGAAGCTAAACAACAAGCAAGACCCTAGGAATGATGCTCAATCCTCATTCAACAGGGCACATGTGATAGACATCATAAAGAGGAGAAGACAGGGATCAGGACAGGGGCCTACCTCAAAGGCCCTCTGAAAGACTATAGTGATCAAGGTACCAAAGTAGAGGCTGAGACTCATAGCCAATCTTTGGGCAGAGTGCATAGAATTTTATGAAAGAAGGGGAAGATAAAAAGACCAGGAGGCACAGGAGTTTCTAAAAGGAGACCAACAGAGCCAAAAGACCCCGGGCCCAGGGAGTCCTGCAGAGACTGATATCCCAAACAAGGACCATGCATGGAGAGGACCTAAAACTCCTGCTCAAATGTAATCCAGTCTCCAAGTAAGTTCCCTACTAAGGTGAGCAGCGGCTTTCTCTGGCAGAGGCTCAGTAACTGGCTCTCTAATCATCTCCCCATGGTGGGCGGGGTGCAGCCTTGTCAGGCCACAGAGGAAAACAATGCAGCCAGTCTGATGAGACCTGATAGGCTAGGATCAGAGTGAAGGCAAGGACCACCTCTATGAGTGGACTAGGAGAGGGGCATAGGGGGTAAAGAGGGAGGGAGGACGGGATTGGGAGGAGATCAGGGAGGGGGACACAGCCAGGATACAAAGTGAAAAAATTGTAATAAATAATAAATAAATAAATTTTAAAAATTAAAAATAAAAAAACCTTGATTTACTATTATTACACAAATAATTTCCTGAATTGCCATTGAATTACTTTTGTGTTGGCCATTTACTTCTGGGCATGGGCCTCCCCCTAAAAGTGGTTTTTTGCCCCAGTGAGACTCTCTTGTACAAAACGTTTTTCACTGGCAAGCGGCTATCAATTAAAGATCGCTTCTGCACTGGCTGTCTACTTCTCCTTTCAGATCTAAGACTCCATCTGGTGCAAACCCGGGCACGCTCCTACAGCCTCTGTGAGATCACGTGTGCACCAGCCCTGCTATGTCTAGAAGGCCTTCATTCCTGCTGTCCTCCATTCCCTCTGGCCTTCTGCCTCCTCTTCCTCAGAATTCCCTGAGCTCTGAGGAGAGGGATCAAATAGACATCCCACTAGTGATGCATTTGCCACGGTCCCTCACTCTGCAGAACGTATGGCTGTGGGTCTCTATATTTATTCACATCTGCTGCAGAGAGAAGCTTCTTGGATGATGGTTGAGCAAGACATGGATCTATGAGTAGAGCAGAATGCCTTGGAGTCACTTTACTGCTATGTTCCTTTTGCAGAACAGTAGCATTTGGTTCTCTAGCATATCTGTCTACACTTCTCAGTCACCATAGCAGAGCTGGCTGTGGGCTCCATCTCAAGGAAGGCGCCTTAGGTCAGATATTGGCTGTTTTCTCCCACAAGATTTGTGTCATTGTCTAGCATATTTTTCAGGCAGGACACCATTGTAGACTGAAAGGTCTATGCTTACCTTTATCCTTTGGTTGCATGAGTACCTTCCAATTCCATAGAGGATGAAAGTTCTACGTAGCTTTGACTCCTCCAAGTTCAATGAGTTGTGTACTTGTTGTCTTCAGCAATAGTGTCTTACTGTTAGTTTGTGGAGAGCAACCTGTAACCTTTGCAAAAGCCTGGAGTATTTGGGAGTTCCCTTGTGACTCCCATGGCCAATAACTCAATTAGAAATACCCCCTTTCATACTACTGAAGCTCCATTTGGTGATGAGAGATGTCAAGTTCAGACTCTCTCTCTGCTACTTGCTGACTTTATGTAGGTTGCCTTCACATATGTACATATTACATAGGATATTTCTACTGCATTCAGTTTCCATAAGATCCCTCAAATGGCCCTTGCTTTTAGCTATCCTTCCCCTTATTCTGTCTCTTGCCTTCCTCTTCCTTCCCACTCCTTATTCTGAGTTTCCAGTTTCAGTGCATCCTCCCCATTCATAAATCCAATCTATTTTTCCCTCCTAGAGAGAACCATTCCTTTTGCTCTCTATCTAACTTCTGTGGTTATAATAATTGTAGCTCTGTGTGTGTGTGTGTGTGTGTGTGTGTGTGTGTGTGTGTGTTTGAGTATTTGGGGGGGTCTGTCTCTCTGTCTCTCCTTGTTTGTTTTTTTGTTTTTTGTTTTGTTTTGTTTTGTTTTTTTAAGACGGAGTTTCTCTGTGTAGTTTCATCTGTCTTGGACTCTTTGTAGACCAGATTGGTCTTGAACTCACCCCTTGCATCTGCCTCCCTGAGTTCTGAAATTAAAGGCATTCACCACCTGCAGAATAGTAGGTTTGTTATTAATGACCAAATGGCTAACATTCACATATAAATGAATACAAGGTCTGTTTGTCTGCTTGTCTGTTTGTCTGTCCATTTGTTTGTTTGTTTGTTAACAGGAGACAGGAAGGGTGTGGATCATCAGGATGAAAGGTGAGGTGATTAGAAACTGGGAATAGTAGGGAGAGGAGATAATCAGAATATATTACATAAAAATAATCTACTTTCAATAAGAGAAAAAAATTCTGCCCTAGTCTTGGCAAGACAGTATATACCACAGTAAGTAATCAGTAGCATTTTTCTGTTACAAAATAGAGATTTGCAGACAGGAGCCTAGCATAACATTCAGTTGAGAGGCTGTGTCTAGCAGCCAGTGGAAAAAGATGAAGAGACCCAGGCCAAACAATGACCTAGTTCAGGGAGTTTGGGGGCACAGTGAGAGGAAAGTGGGATACAGAGGGGGGCAAGACTCCACAAGAAATCCTACAGAGTAAACTACTCTGGGCCCATGGAATCTCCCAGAGACTGAACCACCAACCAAGAGCATGCACGGGCTGGACCTAGGCTCCCTTCACATGTGGAGCACATGTGCAGCTTGGTCATCACGTGGGTCCCCTAACAATGAGTGGCTGTCTCTGACTCTGTTGCTTGTCTCTGGATCCCTTTTCCCTAGCTGGGCTCCGCTGTCTGGCCTCTGTGAGAAAGTATATTCTTAGTCCTGCTTCAACTTAAAGTGCCAAAATAAGTTAGTAAACCTTAGGGACTGCCTCTATTCTGAGGAGAAGGAGAAAAGGAGGAGGGTGAGGGTAAGCCTGAAAGAAGAAGGGGGAGGAGGAAGGGTTCAGGATGTAAAGTGATTAAATAAATAAATAGATAGATAAATAAATAAATGGAAAAATTCATAGTTTTGCGGGCTGTTTTTTATTCTTATGTTGGTGTTTTTTTTTTCAATCTTTTTTAAAATTTTGTTGTTTAAAAAGGTTTCAAATAAGCACATACACACATCAGGTTAACCACACCCAATACTATATTGTTGTGAGTCATAGCTCTCCCCTCCCCAAACAAAGACACCCTTAACCATGCACAGCAGAGATCAGGGCTTCTTCAATGTTTCCCACTTATTTCCTCTTGAGAGAACCTGGATGCCAACCTGGATTTTGATAACGTGATAGGAACTACAGGTAATGGAGAGCCATAAGCCCATTTTGCCTAGGCAAGGGAAATGACTCCGTTAGCTGGATGAAATTATGTCACAATTTCATTTTTATTTACTATTTATTCACTTTGTATCCAGGGTGTAACCTGCTCCCTCAGCTCCCTGTCTTACCCTCCTTTCTCCTTAATCCTTATGGCCCACCCCTAATCCCCTGATAGGGGAGGTCCTCCTCCCCTACTACCTGACCCTAGTCTATCAGGTCTCATGAGGACTGGCTGCACTTTCTTCCTCTGTGGCCTGGCAAGACTTCCCCTCTAATCCCCAGGAATAGGTAATCAAAGAGCAGGCCAATAAGTCCATGTCAGAGAATGCCCATGCTCCTTTTACTAGGGAATGCACATGAGACTGAGCTGTCTATGGTTTATTCCTGACCATGCATGGTACTAGGTTGGAGCATCCGTCTCTGCAGTTCCCACTGGGCCCAGATTTTTCTACTCTGTTGGTCTCCTTTCGGAAGTTCTGTTTCCTTAATGTTTTCTATCTCCCCATTCTCCAATAAAATTTCCTGCACCCTGCCCAATATTTGGCCATGAGACTCAGCATCTGCTTCCATACCATGCTGGGTAAATTCTTTCAGAGACCATTTGTAAAGTTTCCTGCCCTGTTCCGTGTCTTCTGGCATTTCTGATGCCTATTCTGTTTACCCTTCTGAATGAGGATAGGCATATTCCCAAGGATCCTCTTTGTTGTTTAGCTTCTTTAGGACTATAGATTTTACTATGTGTATCCTATATTATAGGACTAATACCCACTTATAAGTGAGTACATACCATGTGTGTCTTTCTGCTTCTGGAATACCTCACTCAGGATGTTCTTTTATAGTTCCCAACATTTGCCTAAAAATTTCATCATTTCCTTGTTTTTAGTTGCTGAGTAGTATTCCATGGTGTAAATATACCACAGTTTCTTTATCCATTCCTTGAGTGAGGGACCTTTAGGTTGTTTACAGATTCTGGCTATTAGGAATAAAGCTGCTATGGACATAGTTGAGCAAATGTCCTTGTTCTATGCTGGAGCATCTTACAGATAGATATATGCCTAGGAGTTGTATAGCTGGATCTTGAGGTAGCACTATTCCTAATTTTCTGAGAAAGCACCAAATGGATTCCTAAATTGGTAGTCCAAGTTTACATTCCTGCCAGCAATGGATAATGGTTCTCCACATGTATTGCCACCTGTGTTTTTGATCTTACCCATTCTGATGGGTGTAAGGTGAAATCTCAGGTTGGTTTGTTTGTTTGTTTGTTTGTATTTCTCTGATGACTAAGGACTTTGAACATTTATTTGTTTCCCTGCCCTTCAAATTTCCTCTGGTGAGAAACCTCTGTTTATCTCTGTACTCCATTATTTAATTGTATTACTTGGTTTCTTGGTGTTTAATTTCCTGAATGTTGTATATATTCTGGATATAAGCCCTCTGTCAGATATGGGTGAGTGAAGATCTTTTCCCAGTCTATAGGCTGTTATATTGTTCTGTTTACAATGTCCTTTGTTTTATAGAATATTTTTAGTTTCATAAGATTCCATTTATAAATTGTTGATCTTTTAGCCTGTGCTGTTGGTGATTGGTTCAGGAAATTGTCTCATGTTTGGATGTGTTCTTTTTTTCTGGTTTTTTTTTTTTGTGTGTGTGTCTAAACAATCAAAATCCTTCTTACTCCATCCCGAGAAGGAATTAACTTGCATTTCTGAATATATGTACCTCCTGGGACCCAGCAGGTTTAAGCTGCTATAACAACCTGACAAATTTCTTTACATTTATTTAGGTTCACTAACAAAATAATGTATTTATTTATTGTATGTTAACACATAGAATTCTTTCTCATTTGCTTTTAATTACCATACTTCAATTTATCAGTCATTTGAAATCAGGATAATTCAGCAGAATACCATTACGAAAAACTTTACAGTTTGAGAGTTCTGTTTTCTGAATTACCACTGTACAATTACACATATAAGTGAAACAGCACAGTTTTTAAAATATACAATTAATTTCTATCACTAAAATGCCATCATTTTAAAGACATTGGCATTCTAAGTTTAAATGATTTGTCCATGATTATTATTTGTTCAATTTACACTAAGTATTTAATAAAACGTATCTAACAGGTTGTTTCAGTCACAGATTTTTGTGTCTCTCTATATATAATATATAGGCTGGACTATATTTTAATAATCATGTGTCCTCCTCAGTAGTCTGACTTCTCTGTACATGAAGGTTTCTGACTCTATCTCAGTAAAACACATTCATCTTTAATGAATGTTGTGATTTGGCATCTAGTAGACTCTAAGGTTCACAGTGTTCATGATTTCTGCAAGTTGCCATTTTAAACGGGAATGTTCCTAGGTTAAAGAAATAAGAATTGAGGCACTCTGAAGATGAATATAAATTTCACAATGTTTTACACTTGTATTCTGCTACTTGTTGCATATATATTATTATAGTTTTCTATCTATCATTCTAATTTCTGTCTATATATATCACCTATCATATATATCATGTATCTATTATACATACATGCTTATAAAAATCTGTTATTCCTTACAAATATGTGGTCAAAATAATCCTATAATACTTTTGAAAGCCAAGGTATGAAAGAAAATGAAATGCATGTGTCAGTTTGTCAGTTACATCATTAACATTACAGTGATGACATCACAGTGGTCTGTCAACTGTGACTATCCAGAAACTTCAGGCTTCAGTGGTTTGTCTACAAGCCGCTGTAGCCATCTTTGGTGTTTAGTGCCAGGAGAAAAAAAGCTAATTTTGCACCTGTTGAAAGCTTCTTCCTTCTAGGGTCCACTGTAAAGTTATTTTTTACATGACTATTATGATTCTCATGATAGACTAAATGGTTACAGGAATTGTCCTGTCTTGATTCCTCCAGATCATGTGAACTAACTCTTAACTCAAGAGTGGCTTCATGGGAAGCTATGCATGTCATCAAAAGTTATCATGTCAGGAGAGGTATGCTCTGAGCTATATGTGAGAATGTTGTCTGGATAGCTTCAAAATATATCTGTCCAAGTTATGAGAGAGGATTATTTTCTGCTCCATCTAATCGTTTTACCCTCTGTGACACAAGCTTTGTTTGAAACCTGTCAGATTTCAACCCAAATATCTAAGAGCTCTCAAATTTTCAGCAAGTTGTTATTGTGGTTTTTTGAACCTATTCTCAATATTTTAACACAGATTCTATTAGAAAGGAATTTGGGATTATGGTTGGAATGAGGGAGGAAGCTACAGCTGGGATACAAAGTGAATAAACTATTTAAAAAATAAAAATATTTTGCAATATTATTCATACAAGCAAAATTAAGAGTTCAGAACTTTCGGGGAAAAAAGCACGGTGTTTCCAAAGTTATCAATGTGAGAAGGGAGAACATCAGGAGATTAACATAGATATAGGTGCAGCAGGGAAAGGAACTGTGTCTTTATAAAGAACTAGAGAAGTTCTCCTCTGCTTTTTGGGTATGGTCAACTGAATGGCGGTGCTTCTCAGGACTTGTCACAGTCCACTCCAGATGTATGGACCTGTATGGTAACTGTGGTGTTAAGGAAGGTTCTCCTCTCCTCAGGAGAGTTCCTTGTGATGGATGCCCTGCTGCTGGGTTTCTTGCTCTGAATTTAGTGAGCAGCAACTGTTGCTCTTAAGGTATAATTGTTTGGTGCAGCCCTCTTGAAGAACCAGGGATTCCCACAGTTTTGTCTGTCTAGCTAGGGATAACTGGTTGATCCTTGGCACAGTATCTGAGAGCTGCTGTAATGGTTCCCTGGCTTTTGTAGGTCTGAGGATGCAGCTGTGTGCCTCAGTGCCCTAGCGGTATTCAACAATGGCAGATGAGCACAGCGTTCCTGCCTGCAGTAAAAGGCTAGAGCGTAGAGTCTGCATGAATCCAGAAAGTCTTTTGGAGCTGGGTGTCCTGAGCGTTGGACCTATTGATCCCCCCGCTGTGAGGTTTCCTCCTGACAGGGACACGCAGTCTTTGCTTTGGGGACAGCCTTTCTGTCTGTGATGGTGAGTAGAACCCGCAGGCACAGACTTACGTGGCTCCACCTTTCTGCCTTTCTGGGGATTGGGTGCCTGGCGTCTGCCGAAACTGGGTAACTTTTCCTGAGACCTTTTCGGGGTGGTGGTATCGGCTGAGTGCTCTGAGATCAGACCAGCCCTTCCCCTCCCTGTGGGTTTGCAACCAACAGAGAAACTCAGTCTCTGGTGCCCAGGGGCCCACAGTTCTATCTGGGGCCGCTTATCAGGCTCATAGGCAGGACTCTGTGCCAGTGCCTGGGTCCCCAGCTCTGGCTCTGGGCTGGCTCCTGGGCACCCTCAGAACCCCGAGTCTTTTCCAGGGGATGTCTGGGTGACCTAAGGTCGGTCTCAAATGTTTCCTGCACCGTGGGGTTATCTCTCAACTGGATATCTCAGGATCTGATGTTGTGGTGCCTACAGTTCAGTCTGGGACAGTGATCAGAGCACACTGGTGACCAAGCACCTGGCAGAACTGGGATCTCTTCCACGGTTTAGCTGGGTGAGTTAAAGCTGATTAAATCCCCTACCGTGGGGTATCCTCTCACCTGGGAAACAAAATCACTTGTGGTTTATGGCCGCGAGTTCTGACTGCTTGTCACTGTGCTGATCCTGCTGTGCTGCTGGTCAGAACAAGAATTGACCCAGTGCTGCCTTCTTGCCTACCTCCCTTCAGAACCCCACCAAGTGGATTCTCCCTGCCCCAGGACCCAGCAGGCACCAGAAATTAACAGACAACACATGAGACAGAGAGATTGGTAGAGGCCAGCGAAAAAGCACAACCAACAAAAGGCAAAGCAATATGGCATCCCCAGAACCCAGTTATCCAGGGGCAAGTAGCCCTGAACACCCTAACATAAGTGAAATTCAAGAAGATAACCTTACATCTATGCTTATGAAGAGGTTAATGGAGGAAGCAAATAAATTGCATAAAGAGTTAGAGGAAGATGTAATAAAACAGATTATGGTCATCTATAAAGAAATACAGGAAGATGCAGCCAGTTTGTGGTGTTTGGAGAGAAAATGGTTAACTCACTGAAAGAAATAAAACAAACAGAGGAATGTTCAAACAAACAGCTGAAGGAAGTGAAGGAAAAACAGGAAAATACAGTCAGACAGGTGAAGGAAATCAATAAAATAGTTCAAGATATGAAGATAGAATTGAAAGAATTAAAGAAAACACAAATGGAGAAAATCATGGAGAGGGAGAACCAAGAAAAGAAAACAGGAACTACAAAGGTAAGCATAACCAACAGACTACAAGAAATGGAAGAAAGAATCACAGGTGGAGAAGATACAATGGAAGAAATCGATGTATCCATTAAAGAAAATAATAAATCTAAATATTTCCTGACACAAAACATCCAAGAAATCCAAGACAACATAAAAAGACAAAACCTAAGAATAATAGGAATAGAGGAAAAAGAAGATTCCCTCCTCCAAGGCCCAGAAAATATTTTCAACAAAATCATTGAAGAAAATTTCCCCAACTTAAAGGGGAAACTTATAAGAATACAAGAGGCCTACAGAACACCTAATAAATTAGACCAGAAAAGAAAATCTTCCCGTCACATAATAATCAAAACAATAAGTATACATAACAAAGAAAAATACTAACAGTTACAAGGGAAAAAGGCCAAGTAACATATAATGGCAAATCCATCAGAATCACACCTGACTTCTCAACAGAAACTAGGAAAGACAGAAGAGCCTGGACAGATATCATGCAGACCCTAAGAGAACACAGATGTCAGCTTAGGCTACTGTACCCAGCAAAACTCTCAGTCCTCATAGATGGAGAAAACAAGATATTCAACTCCAAAAACAAACTTCAACAATACCTACACACAAATCCAGCATTATAGAAGATACTAGAAGTAAAAATACATCCCAAGAAAACTAACTACTTTCAAGAAAACACAGGAAATAAATAACCTCACTACAGCAAAACAAAAATTAGCCAAACACACAAACACACTACCATGGCCAACATCAATATCAAAGGATCTAACAGCCACTGGTCATTAATCTCCCTCAACATCAATGGACTCAATTCTACAATAAAAAGACACAGACTAGATGGCAGCACCAGAAGAACAGGGCATCTGAGGAGCAGGACAACATTTACTGTACAGCATCCAAGAGAGTGAATTCTGGAAGCTAAAAAAACAGCAATCGTGTTTCCCAGGTGAGAGGAAACCCCCACGGCATTTGAATCAGTCGGGTCCACTCTCAGTTCCCCGAGCCAGAACCAGGAAGACATCCCAGGTCCAGCAGGCACAAGGTTCCCAGAACAGAGCCACATGCCTGCATGTCCTGATCACCCTCCCAGGCTGATCAGTGGGCACAAAAAAACATCACAGACTGGCAGTCCCTGTCACAAGAGAACTCCACAGGGAAGGAAGGAAACAGTTCTGACTTGGGTCACCCAGTCTTTCCCTGGAAAAAGTCTCACAGACCTGCGGGTACGAGCTGCCATCACTAATCTGGGCTCCAGCTGCAGACACAAACAGTCTCCATGCACCAGCTACCTGGCACAGACTGAGATGTGCACCCCAGGGCAAAAAAGAGACTAGGAGTCCCTGTTGCAAGAGAACTCCACGGGAAGGAAGGAAACAGTAATGACTTAAATCACCCAGTCCTTCCCTGGAAAAAGTCTCACAGACTGGTAGATAAGAGCTGTCATCTTTGATCTGGGCTCCAGCAGCAAGCACAGACAGTTACTGCATGCCAGCTCTCCAACTGTGTGCCCCAGGGCAACAGATACTGGGAGTCACTGTTGGGAGAAATCCTCACAGGGAACTAAGCAAAGAGTACAGACTTAGGCAACCCAGTATATCCCTGGAATAGGTCCCACAGACCGGCCCAACCCAGGGAACTGCTGTGCATCAGATAGCCTGTTGTTACCAAGAGAGCAGTACACACCCACCACAAATTACCACTTGGCTACTAGGACACAGAGCCCCAACCTCAGACCTACAAAAGCCTGGAATCCCCGAGATCAATCCCCAGATACTGCTCCAAAGGGCAACTAGTTATCCATAACAAACTGACCAAACCACAAGACACACAGTTCACAGCAGCAGATCATAAAATTTACAGCAAAAACCCAGAAACATGGCAGCTGTCTTCAGGACTTCCCTGGGCAAGAGGAGAACCCTCTCCACAAAAAAGGAAAACAGATACCAATCAGGTCTCTATCCCTGAGTTGAGCAGTGGCAACTCCTGAAAAATGCCAGCTATCCAGTGACTATACCCAAAGAGAAGAGAAGACTTCCTTCAGGAAAAACTGTCTTTCTGCCAAGGGGATTCTCTCCACCACAAGATCCCTAGGAAACACCAGAAACTAACCCCAAACACCTAAGATAGCCCAATGGGTAGAGGCCAGCGTAAAGGCTCAACCAACCAAAGACAGAGCAATGTGGCATCTCCAGAACCCAGTTATCCAGGGGCAAGAAGCCCTGGACACCCCAGCATAACTGAAGTCCAAGAAGATGACCTAACAACTATGCTCATGAAGATGATAACAGAGGAAACAAATAAAATACATAAAGACCTAGAGGAAGACAAACTCAAACAGCATATGGCCATCCATAAAGAAATACAGGAACTGGCAGCCAAACACTTTGTGGCATTAGAGAGGAAATGCTTCAATCAATGAATGAAATAAAAGAAACAGAGGTTTATTCAAACAAACAGCTGAAAGAATTGATGGAAAAACAGGAAAATACAGTCAGACAGGTGAAGGAAATCAAAAAATTGGCTCAAGATCTGAAGATAGAATAGGAAAAATTAAAGAAAACACAAATGGAGAAAATTGTGGAGAGAAAGAACTTAGGGAAGAAAACAGGAACTACAGAGGTTAGGATAACCAATAGACTACAAGAGATGGAAGAAAGAATCTCAGGTGTGGAAGATACAATGGAAGAAATAGATGTATCTGTCAAAGAAAATGTTAAATCTAAAAAATTCCTGAAACAGACTGTCCAAAAAATTCAAGACAACATAAAAAGACAAAACCTACGAATAATAGGAATA
>REGO01001282.1:1664-14723 GCA_010120015.1 Rhombomys opimus
TTATACTAAATCCAATTTATGTTTTGGGTGTGTTGGTAATAAATATGACATATCTTTTGGACTTTGGTTCCATAGAAAATTCTGAACACTCTCTTTCTAGTTGTACTTTAAACAAAAATGTCCTCTGGATTCAGTAATCAAGGTCCATGGCTTTCTTTTTTAGTTAGATAACATGCAAATTTTCCTTTAAATATTCCCCCAAAAAATAGCCCATGTGGGTGTTTCACTTCAGAAAGTTATTTTATCTATCTATCTATCTATCTATCTATCTATCTATCTATCTATCTATCTATCTGTGTGTCTGTCTGTCTATGTATTGAATTGCATATGTGACCTCTATTGCTTCCTTTCCCTTCTTCAACTTTCTTCTTTTTCTTCTCCAATTTATACATCAAATGTGTATTATGGAAAATCCCACGCATATACAAGATAATTTCTCACCTCAGCCTAACTTCTCTCACATAAATGTAGGGTTTGTATGCGTATCTGTGCAACAAATAAAAGTGGTTTCAGTTATGAGAATAATTGGCTGAGCTGAAAAACATCTACATTCCTCTCTACCTTGGTTTTTGTTTTGTTTTGTTTTGTTTTTGTTAAGTATGAACACTGTATTTAAGGAAAGCCAATATTCTTTCAATAAACCAAACAAGGAAGTAAAGAAAAATTAAAGTAATGGGAGAAGGTAGAGAAAATAAAAATAAAAGAATAAAGCAGACAGTTTTCAAATACAGAAGACAGTTTCTTTCTGAAGACTGAAACATAAATTCCACAGGATTCTTTGTTTCAATAATGTACCACAACATAGATGTGCCAGAGGATTCCCTGGTTGGGGGAGGGGTTTCAGTGCACCAGGGCACCTCACCTCCCACCTTTCTTTTGAATCACAGTGGATCTGAGAACTATGTGCCCCAGCACCACAGATGACATCCTCATCAGTGCACATTGAAAGCTGTGCTGTTAGAGTTTCCTTCACATAAGAAGCATGTTCTGTAGCAACTTCCTGTATTTCACTAGAGTGAAGTAGCTAGCTAAACACACATACACACACACCAAACACAGACTAAAGAAAAGAATGAAAAACAAAACAAAGCCAAAACCAACCAACCACACCAAAAACAAAGCTGTGCTGTGGCTCAGGCTCTTATAAAAAGTATATTGTTTTTCTCCAGCCCAGAAACACTTGAACATTTACTACTATGGAGAAACTAGAACAGAGGCCTTCATTCATGTCCACTTCTAAGGAGACCCACCAAGACAGGCTAACAGGCAGGAGGGTCAGCTCCTATGTGTTCCTGGTGAATCTCCCCTCTATCCTTTTAGTTTGGTTCATATTGCTTTGAAATACTTACCCATGTCTACCTCTTGCAGGCAGTCTGGAGTAGCGGGCTCTGTCTTCAGCAGGCCCTTGGACGCCTCTTCAGTCTTTGCAGCACCCATCTGTGAGCTGAGAGGAAGCCACTCACTGAATTCAGAAGGAGGTTTGAAACTTGAAAGCCTGGAGAGGGAGAAAGAGCCTTGTGTTCTGTATGTGCTTCCTGCTATGCAGTTTGCCAACCCAGCCCACTCAGGTGATTCCTCAATCACTCCTTATCAGTCCTTAGCAAATCACCTCTCAGCACATCGCTGTCTGTTTGGCAGAGAAACAGAATTACAAAGTAGGAGGTTATGACATGAAATGAAGTGAACTTTAAACACAATATATGAAACTGATGAATGCTTTAGAATTTGAAAATGTTCCATACGTATCACTGATTCTTTAAGAAAAATACTGCTTTGATGAAAGTTGCTGTTATTAATTGAAGGAAGTGTTTATTTTACAACAGGGTCTCACTCCACAGCTCTGGCTAGCCTCAGTTATCACTGTGTAGACCAGGATGGACTCAAACTCACAGATATATGCTCGGCTCTGTCTCATAAGTTCTTATATTACAAATTCAAGCCACCACACTCAGCACATGTGTGCTCATATTGGAACAATTTTACTCATAGAATATCTAGATTTGGCGGAGCTGCTGAAATGCAGATACAGGCAACACACAGCTACAGAGCTCTGACCTATCCAGGGACCTGCAACTCCATTCCTCAGTGTGTGCTCCACAGAGGGCAGAAACAGATTCGTGTGAGAGGCCTCACTGCATTATGATCTGCAATAAATAAATTGGAAGGATACAGCCTTCATGTCAGCAGTTCGCTAAGGACCTAAGTACAACAGATAAGACAGGAAAAAGCACACGGTGCATGTTTTGAGGTGTAAGGTGTGGAATGTGTTATGGTCTCCTAATGGAATGGGCAGTGATAATAGAAGGACAATAGATTGTCTGGCGCTTTCTCAGACAATCAGGAATACTGTTTCCTCAAGATCCAGCTATACTACTCCTAGGCATATATTCAAAAGATGCTCAAGTACACAACAAGGACATTTGCTCAACCATGTTTGTAGCAGCTTTATTTGTAATAGCCATAACCTGGAAACAACCCACATGTCCATCAATGGAGGAATGGGATACAGAAATTGTGGTACCTTTACACAGTGGAATACTACTCAGCAATTAAAAACAAGGAAATCATGAAATTTGCAGGCAAATGGTGGGATCTAGAAAAGATCATCCTGAGTGAGGTATCCCAGGAGCAGAAAGAGACACGTGGTATATACTCACTGAAAAACAATTTATTTTAAATGAAAAAATACTAAATAATAAAATTTTAGTGTTAGCAGCATGATAGCTTGAGTTTGTCTTTACACTGAAACCTGTTTTGTGATTTATTCCTTTTAGTGTGAAGCCCTTGTGAGTCTGCCTTTTTTCAGCAGGAAACCTTGTACCTTTAGAGAAAACAAGGCCATATTTCTACATATAAAATGGACTGATGGGGGGAGGGGAGACGGCTCAAGTCAGCTTATTGCTGCTAACCTGATAGACCTACAGTTAGCCATCAACAACATCAAATATCCTTGAAGTACACCTTTGAACAGGAACTATAACCCAAGTGGCCTATATAACAATTAAAATGTCGTAACTACCTGGACAAACAGCCCAGGATCCTCCATGATGACTTTAATGGCTTTGTTGGGGGCAGAGGGCATAGTCTTTAGCTGTCACACAGAGCAGTAAGTCCTCTGCTTACACACAGAGCAGCGTCAGCCTTCTGCCACCAGACACGGAAGGTCTGAGAGACTTTTCTGTGGATGAGGAACTTGGAAACTCACCCACCTTAGTGAGAAAGAGCAGGGCAGTCAACCCCACACTGTCCACCGTTTGTGCAGGACCCTGACAGAAGGTGAGACATGGGGCAGTTCTTGGCCCAATGGTCAGTGTTGCCACAGTCCAGGTAGTTTGCATATCTGGGGAAGCATTGTCATTAAACACTTTAAATGCCATATTCAGCAGAACTCCTTGAGGGTTTGAGGGCCATCATCTAATTTATTAAGTATGCCTGATTTTAAGCAAACTTTACTTATTTTTAGTTACTTTCCTCAGTCTTAACCTGAAAACATACATGAAAGACTAAATCTTGTCTCTATAAATGAATTATATTTGTACTTAGCATGACTACAGGCATAGTTCTGAGCACATTAAAGAATTTGGTCATTTATAAGTTAACTGACCATTAAATTTTTGTATATCTTATTTCTCTTTAAGAGTTTATAAGTTAATAATTTTTATAACATGAGAGTCTCATAGTTTCATTCCTGTTAAGTTTGAGTCTTAACATTTTGAATTAAAGATATAATTGAAGCTCTTTTAGAATCAAAATAAAATGCTTTGTCATGAATAAAATTCACAAAAAGACTGGAAACCTTACTTTTCTGATACTTTCATAATATATCTTTATAGAACATCACAGTTTGTTGTACGACTCAGATTATGCAAACAGCTGAAGCTTAACAAAGTTAGTAAAGACAAAAAAGCAAGCCACACATCTTTAAGTCAGTTCCTGCTAGTCTGAATAGACCTTGAGAATTCATAAGCCTTATTATCAACTATACTTAATTCATTACATGTATGTTGTTCTATATCTAAACCGGTCTAGAAGCCCCGTGTTGAACAAAGTTAACAAAGACATAAATGGTCACACATACATCTCTAAGTCAATTTCTGTTTATCTGAGTAGACCTTTTTATAAATTTATAAACCTTTAGCAAACCTTCCTTAGTCATCAAACATGTTGTTAATAAGTCTTATTTTTTATAAACATGAACTGAATACAATTTTCAGCATACGGCATGTTGTAGAAAATCTATTTTTAAAGCAAAAGTTGAATCCAAGTTACATACAAGCATGTTGTGGAAGACTAAATTACCTATATATAGATTTCTAAACTATTAACTTTTGTTATGTTTTAAACTGACTTTTTGGTACAAGTATTACAAACTCTCAAACCACGCCCATTATAAATCCTAAAATATGAGAGTTCATATATAGTTTTAAGAGATTTTTTGAGAGCAGAGGAAATAACAGAGTTACAAATAAGAGAGTTTTGAGAGTAGAGAGTATAGAAAGAAAACTTAGAGACGAGATTTGGGGACTCTTTGCTTCTGTGGTGGCCATAGTTGTTGCAATCTGTGAGAATTTGGAAATTGAGTATGCCATCATTGGCCATTAAACTGTACTGAGAGGCCAAGCCATTTGCAGTAAGAAAACAAACTGCTAATAAAATCTCTGAGTCTGAAAAGAAATTAGAGAAGACATATGGGTAGTATTCAAAATGGGAAGAGTCCATGATTAGAATCAGGAGCCAAGTTCAGGGTAATGCATGAAGGGAAGAAAAGCAGAGTAAAGAGGAGGTAGGAGAAGCTTAAAGAAAGGTATGGCAAACAGGGACTCTGCTAGAGGAGGATTAAAATACAAAAATAGAGGGTAAGTGCTTTAGCAGAGAGGTGCCTTGAATCACAGTGGAGAAGCATGCAGAGACTTCCTATGTCATGAGTACCCAGGAGGAAATATTAAGCTCAGAATCCAGCAAGGCAGAGAGGACCTTTATAGAGTGGGCAAGGAAGGAAACGTGGTTAAAGCAGGTTAGAGACAGGGTAATCTGCAGGAGAGATCTGAAAGACAGAAACAGCAAGTTCCAGGAGTGAGCTAAGAACAAGCGAGGAGGGGGGCAAGGTGGGAGACAGCAGGGTAAGTGTCCTGGTGACAAGAATCTTAAACCTGGCCTCCCCAAGAAAACCAAGAGACTTGTCAGAGAGGAATGTCCCAAATCAAGGAAGAGAGGCATCCCTTTCCATGTGGTCTGTGTCCAGTAGGGTAAAACAAGCTGCCTGGTGCACTGGTGTGGTTGTAGAAGCAGTAAGAGTCTCCAGAAGCTGACAGAGACAGAGAAGGCAGTTCTAAGGTGACATTTACCGGAGGACCAGGAGAGAAACAGACCTTCCACATGACGGATGCCCAGGAGGCCATAGAAGGCACCAGGAGTCAGGGAGACTGAGAGAGTCCCTGGATCACAGTGGAGAAGCATATCAGCTAAATCTAAAATCTAAAATCTAAATCTAAAATCTAAATCTAAAGTCTAAATCTAAATCTAAATCTAAAATCTAAAATCTAAATCTAAAATCTAAAATCTAAATCTAATTCTAAATCTAAATCTAAAATCTAAAATCTGGAGTTGGACATGGTGTGTGACAGAAGCCAGGAGAAACAAATGATCCATACCTTAGGGGATTCAGGTCAGCGGCTTGGTTCAGTTAGGAGAGGCTGGGCCTCTTGGAAATGGGTCCATTTGTGCCTCTCCAGGGTTTTGGCACCAGATGCATAAATTACTGTGCATACTATGATATGACTACTCCAAGGGAGTAGAACGCAGATGCAAGAGATTGAAGGAGACGTGGAAGGGAAAGGATGTGAGACCTACCTGAGCAGGGAGGTATAGAGGTAGCCACAAGCTGGGTCGTGGGCTAGAATGGTCGAGTTAACTTTAAATGGTAGGTAGGAGACTGCCCCAGTGAAAGGCTTGAGCTTTAAACTTTATTGGCAGCCTTCGGGGCTTATTTATACTGCTGGAGGGCCCGAAAATGTCCCACTGTGATCATATCACTGATGGTCCAGAGCAGGCTTGATTCCTGTCACAAGGGCACTACACTCTCCACAGGGCATTGTTTTCTCCCTCTAGGACCAATTAGCCAGTGCTGTGAAAGCCTTAAAGTCTTGTCTAAGGTCCCAGAATAAGTAACTAGAAAAGTTTGTATTTAATTCCATACCAAACAAGCCCAGCAGTGTAGACCCAAGGCCCTGCTGGCTCCTTCCCCTTCCTGGACTGGCCTTGTCCATTCTAGTCAAAGGCATTAACCCATTGGTGAAGGCTGAGCCCTCACGATCCAATCACCTCGCCCTGACTGCACCTGTCAGGACTCACCAAGCATCCCACGCTCAGCCGCTGCGGCGCTCTTGACAGCTAACATGACAGAGGCCGTGTAGAAATATACCCATGTGCCCATGAATTCAGGCAAGGCCACGTGACTGCCGTATTCAGCTCAACTGCAATGCGTATCTTACTGCTGGGTGTTGTAAGAACTAGGGTGTCAATCCCCTTCTTCTCTTTACCAAGTCAGACAGCCAAAGCAGTGAGATAGAGGCAAACCAGGGCCTCCAGGCAGCCTCAGTGGGCACACTGAGAATTCCTGTGTGTTTGAAAGGAAGCCTCCAGATCTCTTCCCCCCATTTGTGTCTGTCTGTCTGTCTGTCTGTCTGTCTGTGTCCGTCTGTCTGTCTGTCTGCAAGCATGCATGCTCTCTGTGTGTCAGCCTCAGAACCTCACTTCTCAGGCAAGCACTCCAGCACCCGAGAAACAACTCGAGACCCTCTGTCTCCCTTAGGTCGGCCATATCCCCCATCTCTGCCTCAGGTGACAACAGCTCCGCCATGCTCCTGGATTGGAGTCCTGAAAGAAACTAGGGTTAGAGAAGCCAGCTCAGCTACCCCACACTTCTGACCTCCATGACCTTCTGTCATGTCTTAATGCTTGTTACATCAAAGCACTAAGTTTTGGAGTCATTTCTTTAGCTACAAAAAAAGAAAAAAAAAAAAAAAAGCCTAATGTACCTATCAAAACGAAGCATGTAACTGAGCGAAATGTGGAATGTGGTTCGGAAATGGGGATTTCCGCATGGATTCCAGGGATCAAACTCTGGCAGTGTAGCTTGCAAAGCCAGCATCTTTGCGAGCTGAGCCACCTCCTAACGCTCTTGTTTATTTGTGCTGAACACAGTATTTTGTTTGGGATTAAGTTTTTCCCACTTTAACAACATCTTCTGTATGAAGCTATTTCCTGTAATCTAATAAAAAGAAAAATTGAGCCCAGAAATGTATATAAGGATAAGGTATCTCTGTGTATATATTACATATATATAATCTGATTCTCACATTTTCAACTTTACATAAAAATTTATTAATTACACAGACTAACGAGTTTCCTTGCGATGTGGCCATGCATGCATATAACATGTTTTGATGCCATGGACAGACTCATTATCCTCACTTTTCCGACCCCTCTTCCCTTATTTCCCTTCCCAAACAGTGCGGCTGGAGGAGCTGATGTTGGTTGGGACGCGGCGGGTTGGGGAGGAGGTCCCGGGTGTAAGGAGCCTAAGGAGCAGACTTGCGGCTTTTGGAGGTTTGTGTGATTTTATGTTCTTGTTGAAAATTAACAAAAAAAAAAAAGTGTAGCCCAAGCTGTCCTGGAACTCGAGATCCACCTGCCTCTGCCTCCTTCAGCAAATCCTACCGGCCTGCGCCACCAGAGCCGGCAGGCGCGGAGCTTGTTAACTGCGTACTTGAAGCCTATTCGAGATGACGTACGTTCCCAAACAGCTCCGGTCTCCCTTCTAAACCGGAACCAAGAATTGGACCTCCATCCAGGTCCCCTGCCTTAGCTTCAAGACCCTTTGGCCGGTGTTCCTCACCGTGAGCCCTGAGGCTGACGTCGAGAACACCAGGAAGAAGAGAGCTGCAGAGCAGCGGGGAAGTGCGGCGCCGCGTCGTTGTTGAAGTTGGCCTCCAAACTAGTTAACTGAAGTAGATTAAGGGAGAATCTCAGGGCAGCTCAGTGGGAAAGGCTGGGGGCTGGGAATCATAGTTTCAGAAGAGCGACGTGGAATTCTCATTTTATTTATCTGTTTGTTTTTAGGGTAGTTTGGCTGTGGCAGCGGTAGTGCGGGCGCGGCGGCGCAGGACAAAAAAGGTGGCTGGAGAGACAGCCGTGGGTGCTGGGAACCGAACTCTTATATTTATGGTTGTGAGCCTAGCCTTTAACGGCTGAGCCATCTCTCCAGCCCGCACGCAGCCTCCGCGCGTTCCCTCAAGTAGCCACCGCGCTCTTGCGCAACCGCGCCTGCCCCCGGCGCGGCCCCCGGCGCGGCCCCCGGCCGACGCGGAACGACCCCCTCTGCTCGCCTTGGGCACGAGAGCGAACCCTCCGGGGCGGGCGGAGAAGGAAATGCTCTTTGCCGCGAGCGTCCGTGCTCCGAGCGGGGCTCCCGGTCCCGTAGCTTCGCTCGTGCAGGACTAACCTGAGGGTCGGGAGGGTTGAGCAGGCGGATGGCGGAGAGGGGAGCGTGTGCGAGGGCAGGCGCGAGGGTCGGGCGTGAGCGCGTGAGCGCGGGCAAAGACTTGCAGGCTGGAGCCGGCGGCTGGGGGAGCTGGTACCGGTTGGGGCCCAGCAGGTTCCGGATAGAAGAAGCATGAGGAGCGTCTTTGTGGCTGTTGGAGTTTTGTTTGGGGCGTTGGGTAAACTTAGGTGTTCTTGTTAAGAATTGAAGGAAAAAAAATGTGTAGACCAGGCTGTCCTCGAACTCCAGATCCACCTGCCTCTGCCTCCTTCAGCAAATCCTACCGGCCTGCGCCACCAGAGCCGGCGAGAGCTGGGCTCGTTAGCTGACTACTTGAAGCTTGCTCTCGATGACGTGGGGCGCTGCAGCGTCTCCGGGGAGGATCCCTCCACGTCCACAGCGGGATGAGTGTCTGTAACGGGAAGGGGCTGCACCCGGAGGCCGCCTTCCTCGGGGATGACTGACAGGCCTCCACGCTCCAGCCCGGATGCCCACCCGCCCGCACAAGCCCTGCACCTGGCCTTGGCGAGCAGGTGCGGGAAGTTTACGCTTTTCAGTCCTTTAAACCCCAGGATGAAGAGCGTAGGCGAAAAGCCAATTCTCCTATCGTTTCTTGGGCAGCACGGGGCTGTCAGTTAACACTTGCCGTCGCTGTTTTGGAACTAAAGCGGGGGAAAGGAAAAAAAATCGATTAACCACTGAGCGCCGAGCCGCCTCGCGGTGTGTGTTTCCCGGCGCGACCCTCAGGGGCCGCGGCGGGGGCCGCTGAAGGGATGAAGCCGCTGAAAGGATGAAGCCATTGATGGCGCCTCCCGTCATCAAGAACAAACTACAAGTAGTCAGTTAACGAGGCCAGCTCCCGCCGGCCTTGGTGGCGCAGGCCGGTAGGATTTGCTGAAGGAGGCAGAGGCAGGTGGATCTGGAGTTCGAGGACAGCCTGGTTTACACATTTTTTTCCCCCTTCTGTTTTTAACAAGAACAGATAAATTGTTCTTATTAAAGTAATTGTTTTAGATTCGGGAACGCTTTGTGCAAGCATTAAAATATTAGTGCTGGCAAGATATTTATTAGTGCTGTTCAAAGATGGATTTGGATGCTTGTTCCTCTGCACTGCCCGCTTATTTTTGTTTTAGTTTTTTTTTGTTTTTTGTTTTTCATCTCTGAGGAAAATAACGGAGATATGTTTAAGCGGGAAGCAGTTCTTTCGACTCAATTAGGAGGTTTTAGTGCTGGTGAGTTCTTTTCTGGGCCCACGGAGATGGCACGAGATGGCAGAGCAAGGCTTCTCGCACAACAGAGAGCCCTGAGAGACCGGAGAGCAGATCCAAGGACAAGACCTAGCTCCCCAAGAAACACCTCAGTGTCTCCAACTAGCCACCTCAACTAGTCTGAGGACCTTACTGCTGGGTATCTTAAGAACCAGGCTGTCCCAAATAATTAATAAAAATATTACATGGAATGGGGAGGGATGGGGGATGAGGGGTGGGGTGTCCCTCCAGAAGAATGGGGCTGTAGGCAAGCTTGCAGTGGAAGTTTGGGTGTCTTTAAAAACCCAGTTGTGTTACATGAACATGTTTTAGTTTTAATCCCAGGCATGGGGCATGGGGCATTGCTTCAGATTGTTCACAGCAGCAGACTATTTGCCTCATGCCGGCTCTGAGAGGGGTGTGATCTTCCCCAGCTGCAGAGAGTCTAATTCTGAGGGCTCTGGAGAGGCAACAAATGCCAGAGCCCAGAGAGAGACGAGGGCACTCGAAGGCACTGCTCCTGGTTGCTGTTGTTGCGGTTTGATGAGAAGAAGGTGAAGATATCCTGACTACGAAGACCGGACCTGCCCCAAGGAATCTGGCGACTCTAATCGCAGGAAGTAGATTGGCCTAAGAGATCTACACTAACTTTCTTTCTCTCCTACCTGGTGTTGGAAGGGATTGGTGCAGAGGGGGGGGGTAGAGGCACAAGGAACCCAAATAAAATAGATACTTAAAAAAATAAGCCTACAAAGCCTGAAGGGCATTTTCTTGATTATTGTTTGATGGAGGAGGGCCCATCCCATTGTGGGTGGTGCCATCCTGGGCTGGTTCTTCTGGGTTCTAGAGGAAGGCAGGCTGAGCAAGCCATGAGGAGCAAGCCTATAAACAGCAACCCTCCATGGCTTCTGCGTCAGCATCTTCCTCGAGGTTCCGGCCCCGCTTGAGTTCCTGTCTTGACTTCCTTTGAGGATAAACTGTGATGTGGAAGCTGAATAACACCCATCCCAAAAGAAAGAAGAACCAGGGTGTAATTTCCCTTATTCTCTTTTTATTTGTTTTTTATATTAATTACAGCTTATTCACTTTGAATCCCAACTGTAGCCCCCTCCCGCATTCCTTCTCAATCCCAACCTCCCTCCCTCTTCTCCTCCCATGCCCCTCTCCAAGTCCACTGATAGGGGAGGTCTTCCTCCCCTTTCATCTGACCCTGGTTTATCAGGTCTCATCAGGACTGGTTGTAATGTCCTCCTCTGTGGCCTGGTAAGGCTGCTCCCCATTCAAGTCCCTTATTCTCTTTACCAAAGTAGACAGCATTGCCAAAGCTACCATCTGCCTGTGAATCGTGGAAGGAAATAGAGGCAAAACAGGGCCTCCAAACAACCTCAGTGAGCACACTAAATTTCTATATATTTGAAAGTAAGTCTCCAGTTCTCTCTGCCCTCCTGTCTCTGAATCTCTCTCTCTCTCTCTCTCTCTCTCTCTCTCTCTCTCTCTCTCTCTCACACACACACACACACACACACACACACAAGCATGCATGCTCTCTCTGTGTCAGCCTCAGAACCTCGTTTCTCAAGCAAGCACTCCAGCACCGGAGAAACAACTGGAGACCCTCTGTCTGCCTTAGGTCGGCCATATCCCCCATCTCTGCCTCAGGTGACAACAGCTCCGCCATGCTTCTGGATTGGAGTCCTGAAAGAAACTAGGGTGAGAGAAGCCAGCTCAGCTACCCCACACTTCTGACTTCCATGACCTTCTGTCATGTCGAATAATGGTTGTTACATCAAAGCACTAAGTTTTGGAATAAATCTTCAACTTCAATAAAATCAAATATAACTCTCAAGGAAGAACCATATAGCAGGAGGAAATATGGAATTTGGGTAGGTAAATGGGGATTTCAATATGGATTGCAGGGACTGAATTCTGGAAGTCCATAACATCCTTGGTGGCTGAGCCACCTCCTAACCCTCTTGTTTATTTGTGCTGAATGCAGTGTTTTGGTTGGCCTTAAGTTTTCCCCACTTTGAAGACATCATCTGTATTCATCTATTTTGTAATTATAATAAAATAATTGAAGCCAGGTAATGTAAATAAAACTGATCTGATTATCCCCCCTTTCAAATGTTAATAATTAAGTTTTTGAGTTTTGTCCTGTTTGGTTTGGTTGTAGAGACAGAATTTCTCTGTGTATAGCCCAGGCAGTCCTATAACTCACTTTGTAGACCAGGTTGACCTCTAACTCACAGAGATCACCTGTCTCTGCCTCCTGAGTGCTGGATCCAAGGCATGCGCCACCACAGCTCAGCAATAATTTACTAATTATACAAAAGAACACGCTTCCTTGTGACAGAACCACGCATGCACATATGTTCCGGTCACATTGACCACACCTTCATCCTCATCTGTCTCTTCCCGTTGTATTTATTCCCCTTCACAAATAATCCTCCTACTTTCATGAACTTTCTCTAGTTCGAGGTTTTGAAGTCTAAGCCAAGACTAGGTGGCCTCATGGATCTGGCCCCTGGGGAGGGGCCCAAGCAAGCAATATCCCAGTGCAAGAAGCATGTGTGAGAGGAAGATCACATGGTGAAACAGGACTCCAGAGGTAAGAGCGGAGCCAGCAAGGACCTCCTCCCAAGCCAGATGGCTTCAGCATCCTGCCCTACTCAGTGCTGACACAGTGAGGACCAAGTGTGCAAACACAAGCGTGTGCAACCTTTTGACGTTGCAACAGAACAAGGTCATCCAAAAGTTCACCCTTGAGGCCCATAGTATTGCGTTTTACACACACACACACACACACACACACAATCTTAAGTAAGTTTACATGTCTGTTGTCTGCATTTGGAACTCTTTTGAGGCACGTGCACCCCATGCATATGAACATGAATTCAGGATCCTGAACAGGCAGATACACGATCACCCATGATGATGGCATCAGCACCCACAGCAGCCAAGTGGCCAAAGCAACAGGCAAATCTGTTTATTCCGAGGAGCATCTGGTTGCCCGGTAAATAATGTGTCCACAGGCCCAGACTTTCTTCAGCCTTGGATGGAAAGGCTGTGTCATCTCGTTCCCATCCATACCAGCCACACTGGAGATCCGTGGCAGAATGAACCACTGTCAAGCCTCGTCACCATCCCACAGTAGCCGAGGCGTGTCTGCCAGGGTCCTGCCTGCAGCCAGCATCACACATCGCCTTCAACAGACCTTAGGAACCCATGCTTTTAGTAGGTTTGAGCCCTTGAGGGAATAACAGAGTTGTT
>REGO01001282.1:21253-50597 GCA_010120015.1 Rhombomys opimus
GCAGAGGGCGTGTGGGATGCGGACCTCTGGCTGGGGGGTCCCTGTGACCCCACACAGTGAGCCCTGAAGCTGCTGTCAGGGGCAGGCCCCGTGTGTGCAGGACCAGAGAGGACCCTAAGGTGGCTGAGCAGGGGACTGCAGGGAAGAGGGCAGGTGCGGAGTGTGGTGGGTAGGGTGAGTCCAGGCGTGAAGAAGGGCCAGAGAGCAGCAGTGTGGGACAAGCCGCTCTGTGTCTGCGGGAGCTCGTGCGAGCTGGAAGCCGCTAGCCAACGGGGATGAGGGAGAGGACTTTGCGGTGAGGCTCTGGATGTGCTTGATCTTTAATGATGTCCGTGTTTTAGTGCGTGACGTGGCCGCGAGGGTTTTCGCGGCGGCGGCGGGAAAAAAAAAAAGTGTAGCCCAAGCTGTCCTGGAACTCGAGATCCACCTGCCTCTGCCTCCTTCAGCAAATCCTACCGGCCTGCGCCACCAGAGCCGGCGGGAGCTGCTGCTCTTCTGACAATACTTAACGGTAACGCCCAGTGACGTCACCGCTCAACTTCCTGACAGGATTCTGCGCTGAAAACCGCGCACGACGTCCCCAGGACGCCCTGGCCGCCGTGTCTAGACGCCCTTCGCCTTTCCCACGCACACTCCCGGCCTGACGCCAGCCGCCCCGGCTCCAGGGAACCGCCAGGACGCGAGCCTCCAAGGCTCCTCCCGCCTCGCGCCAGTGCGCAGCCGTGTGGACGGGGCCTGCGCGTCTGCAGGAGCCGGTGCGAGCTGGGTGCCGGTAGCCAAGGAGGTGAGGGAGAGAGGAGCGTGGGTGAGGCTTTGTGGCCGTGGATTGTGGTGCGTGTGGGTATGTCAGTGCCTGAGTGGTTCCGAGTGTTTTCCTCCGGTGGCGGAGAGGGGTGTGGTCCAGGATTCTGAGGGTATAAATATGAGCCAGAGAAAAAGACTGGGGTGTTGGGTGGAGTTCGGCTTAGGTGTACAGCATGTAGCAGTTTGGAGAGACCAGAGAAGGGGTGGCGGTTTGGAGCAGACAGATGGCGAGAAACTCTTCAGGGCGCAGCATCATGCAGGAGCCTTTTAGCTGCATCTGCGGTTGATGGAGATTGCTGTAGAGCCCTAAGAGAACCCTTGAGCCTCCCTAGCCGGGAGAAGTAAAGGGGTCTGGGCCGCACTCTCTTTCTCTCTCCTACTTAAGGTTGGGGGGGGGGGTGATGGAAGGGAGGTAGAGGACTAAAAACCCCAAATAAAAAAATAGTTTTAAACAGGAGAGCCATCAGTGGTTTTCTGCTACACATCTATCTCCGTGACATTAACATTTGGGTGTGGCGATTACAGCAATACATCTTTTAAGAGGCAAGAGGGCACGTTAGGGAATGACATAAAGAACAGTTGAGAAACGATGCTTTAATATTTCAGAAAATGGATTTTTCTTTTTAAACACTTTATTTATTTTCTGATGCGGGAATAGGTCTCACGGCCACATGCATGTGAGGAGGGAAACTCTGACCATTTATGCCCCTCCACCCAGAACGTAGATTTCCTTTTCCTTCATGGGACTTTTTACTTTTATATATCTTCTTATTTATTGTCAGTCTGAGCAATAGGTAGTATAAGCTATATAAAGGCTAGGATCTTTGCCCGTTTTGTACAGTGATGTATCCCAAGCCCAAATAAATAAATAGATAATCAAATTCCTGACCATTAGCAGTCTTTCTGTATTTCTTCAATGAATAAATCTATCTTGAACTTTAATGCGCCATAAATTAAAAAGTTAAAAAAATAAGTATATGTAAAATTTACATAAACAAATCATTAAGCAGCATTTTGTCCTAATCTACACTTGCTAGATGCACTCAACTGAAGTAGTATTAGAATATAATGAACCATGATGCAAATAAAAGAGCAGGCTTGTGAGCTATTTGCACTCTATGTCTCAGGGAATACATATATTTTTTTCTTTTAAAAAATACTTTATCATTTCATCATTATTTTAGAATTCATACAAAACACGCTAAGAATTTTATCCTTTTACAGAATGAAAATCACTTTTCTGTGTAATCGTTGAACCGAAAAGAATTTCCGATAATAGTTATAGAGCATTTATAATAAATATTATTGGAGCTGGAAGGATGGGTGAGTGCTTCTGGGCACTGGCGGCTCCTCCAGGGGACCCAGGTTTGATTCCCAGGACCACATGAAGGCTCACAACCCTCTGTATCTCCAGTTCAGGGGTTCTGACCTCTTCTGATCTTTCCAGGCACCAGACATGCAAGTGGTAAAAAGACATACAAGCACACAAAACACCCACACATGTCAAATAAAAAAAAAATAATTTAATAAAAAATACTGACAATGCTGTGTATCTAGATTCAGGAGTTAGAGCCAAATCTTTGTCAGAGAGATTATACCTGTGCTTACTGTTCTTATTGACAATGAGAAAATACAGCTGGGCAGTGGCACACTCCTTTAATCCCGCCTCTTGGGAGGCAGAGGCAGGCTGGTCTCTGAGCTCAGGGCCGGGCTCCATAGAGTCGGTGCTGGTACTGGCAGCCATACGATTACAGTGTTCACTTCAGCACTGGGAAACGCGATTTCACCGAGGATGTAGTTGTGGAAGCAGCAGGTGTCATAACTGCTTGATGAGGAAATGAGCTTGTGTGGCCGAGGTGGTTCACACCTTTAATCCCAGCACTCCGGAGGCAGAGGCAACAGCCAGAGCTGTTACTGAACTTGTTTAGACCGAGACATCCTCTAAATTTGTTTTCATGTAAATAAAAATAACCCGTGATCCTGTCGCATCATTAAGGCTAGGCCCAGACAGCTGAATTTGGGCCAAAGGAGCAAGCAAATGACGCTATTCTGATTATCCATTGTATTAAAAAACACTATCTACTACTGAGCAGATCCCTCCACAGTATGCTAGACTGAAACATCATTTGCTGTATGACTATGACAGCACAGGCACTGCCAAGGCTCCCTCAGGGGGTAAATGTGAAATTTCTCCCCAAGGTGCTTTACTTTCGACGCTGCAGCCGAGCGTTCTGGGCACAAGGCGGCGACAGACTCCCTTTTGAGTTTATGAGCTAACATTCCTCAGTGAAAGTAAAAACTTGCTGGGGGACATCTATTGCTGGATCTAGGGAGAAAAAATGTGCAAGGACGCCTCATAAGGCAGGGAAGGCCTTTAATCCCAGCGCTCCGAAGGCCAGGCTGCAGGAACCGAGCACCATCCTTCAAGCCCTCTCTACACAGAGATGACCCTGTCTCAAAACCAAACGAAACCAAACCAATTGGCACACCGGAAAGGCGACTAAAGACTGAAACAGAGACTACATGCGTAGCTGGAGAGAGTTCTGGGCCGGGTCCTGACCCTCTTGCTGATTAATTTTGTAACTTATCTGAGGTGTAAGGCTCTGATGGGCAACTGAGGAAACTAACGCCCAGCTGTGCACTGTCATTCGATCACCAATCGGTGCCTGATTAGGTTCCTCGTGTATCTTGGCTCTAGGAATAGTCTACAATTTGAAAATAGCCTTGCATATATCTCTGTAAGACACTGGCTTCATTCCGTACGTATTGTTAAACAAACAAACAAAGGAGACCAAGGGTTTCCTGCAATAAAAGGATTTGATGAGCTGCTTTAGGTATTAGCAAGAAAAGGACCAGGTCACAATTTCCATATTTTCCAGCATCAAGGCTGGGGAGCAATTGGAAATAGATTCAAGCTAAATAAAGCTCATCCCTGAGGCTTTGGTTTTCAGCTTCCTGAGACAAGCTCTGAGTGTTCCAGGCTGTCCTGGAATTCATGTTGTTTTCCCAGGCATGGGTCACCAGGCCCTGCCTCAACATCATTTTAATAATAAACACTCGGGGAAGGAGCACAGAGACTGACAATGCTAATTCACTTTGCCTATGGATAAAAAGAGAGAGCTAAGAGGAAGTGGGCACAGTTTAGGGACACAGGGGGAATCCATTAGGACAGTCCTTGATGCTTCTAGATTGCTTACACTAAATTGTGAAGGAAGTTTCCCAGTTAGTCCTGGTTTCGCCCGCCCAGCTAAGTTCTAAGTTAAGGTGGAGGGAAGGAGGAAGTCTTCTGTCGGGTTTTGCTAATAGCTACTAACGGATTAAATTTCTCTATTTCTTCCTGCCGCGTCCTCCATCCTTGATCAGAACTGAAAACATCTCAGAGTTTGTCTTTCACCACAGGCGCAGACTGGGATTGTCTGATGGTACAGTAGATGTAGCTTTATTGTCTGAGGACTCCTTGGCTCTTTTCCATAAGGCCATGCCAGCTTTCACTCTTCCCGAGATGGGCACTTTATCTTTGCCGCATGCCCTCATGAACATTATCTCTTGTTGTGTTTTATAATCGACGGCAGACAGGGTTGGAATCCCGAATACTGTACTTTGGATGTGGCTCAGAGTTGCAGTTAGTTTATGTCAGTAAACACTGAGTCAGATCTATCAGGTGAGGTGGTGACCTCCTGTGATATCTGAATTAGAACCGCTATTTCACACACCCTCCCGGTGGAGTTTCACCTTCATAGCTGGACTTTCAGGGATGATCTCAGCAGGATCCTCTCCAAAAGTAAATTAATGTTGAAGCAGAAGTGACAGGGACAGACAGTCCAATTCTTGGGAGTCCTGGGAAAACTTTCCACCCAAATCGACCTTTAGGGTTACTTGCTTTCGTATGTAACATCCTTGTGTGGGATGCATTGTGAGCCATCAGGAAGGACTCAGCTCAACTTGAACAGTGTCAGAAAAGTTGTCGGCAATAGCAGGCGAGCATGCGCCTGATCATTTAGGGGGATATTCCCTTCAGATTTGTGCTCTGATGGTGTCACTGTGTTACTGAAATGGCTAAGGTAACACCATTGCCTCCTAATGTTACTGGTCACTTCTCAGCTTTCCATCCCCAATGGCCACATTCACCATGGGTAAGGTTCTGGGACCCTCCATGACTTTGACCAACATACAAACATATTATGTAGTGTCTGGAAGATACTGCCAAGCCTTGTAAGGAACACAGATGTTGCTAGTATTTTGTCTTTTAAAGTACTATACCACTAAGCTTGGGCACCAAGAAACTTTGCAGAGGCGTGAGTCCATTCTTGGTCTGCTCATTAATAAAGGACTCAAACCTTTAATCGGCTCCATAGGTGTGCTTGCAGGGACTATCTTATGCTAACAGATCATGAGGGGCTTTGTTTAGAGATGGGGCATGGGTGCATAGCATGTACAGGAAAGGAACCTGGGCTCCCAATTGCATTACCCAAAGAGAGGTGTGTGCAGAACTCAAATGAAGTAGATTCCCAAGGTCCTAAACTGTTCCCTAAGCTCCCCTGCTCTGTTGCAATATGTTCACTCCAGCTAACTCTGAGGAGCAGGGTTTTGGTTGTTGTTTCTGTAGAAATATATATTTAGTAGGGTCCTCTTCTCTACCCACCCTAGCTCCCAAATAGATGACACAGAGTCTTATGAGATTTCTTCAACAAGTTTTAAGCTCTATAACTGCTCAGATATTTCTCTGTTCTCACCCATTTATGCTACTCCGGCTACCTCCCAGTCATGAGCTCTTTTACTTGCCTTCTGCCATAACTCTCCATCCTCATGGCAAACTCCTCATGGTCCTCCTTGTGGTGACTTCCTCCTCCCTTCTCCTCTTTCTCTCTCTCTTTCTCCCTTCTCCTCCTCCTCCCTCTGTCCCACTATCTTTCTACCTGAGACCTCAGACTGGGAATGGGAGTCCTTTTTGCTCTCTCCTCTGCCCATTCATCGGTTCATAAGCTCCTTTATTTGCCTCTCAGGGACAATTGGGAGCATTCTTTACACAATATTGAGACAGGATATTCTTCATAGAAATGACAATGCTCACATCCAGACTGCAACTGGATCTCAGGGCACAGCATCTGAATACAAAGTGAGTGAGAACATCCCCAACAGTTTCTGATTTGTTTACTAAGTTGCACAATTTATTACTTATTTATCTTGTTTTTGTGATAAAACACAATAAGTCAAGTGGCTTATAGAAGAGTTTAATTTGGCTTTTCATTCAAGAGGGTTAGAGTCCATACAGGCAAGTAACAGAAAGCATGGCAGCTGGAGTAGAAAGCTGAGAGCTCACATCTTGAACTGGAAGCATGAAGCAGAGCAAGCTACAAGTAGCTGGGGCTTTTACTCTCAAAGGCCACCTCCAGTGACATTCCTCCAGCAAGGCTGCACTCCCTGAACCCCCTCAGACAGTGCCAGCAACTAGGGACAAAGTGGTAAAATGCCCAAGGCTATGGAGGACATTTATCATTTAATCCTCCACACTGAGGCTGGCCTTGAACTCATGACCCACCTGGCTCAGCCTTCCCAGAGCCACCAGTTCCTGCATTGCAAGTATTTTAATAATGATTTTGTAAATGGTTTTCTGTGGCTGTTTTGCAGATGAGCTCAGACACAAACAGTGAGGGTCACGGTTTCCAGGATTTGAATCTTGTGCCCCTCAGCTGCCTGGGCTTCTTTTCACAGAACACCTCTCTTAGAATGGCACATCTGTGTCTCTGTCCATTCACATTTACAGAATAAATTATCTGTAAGCATCATGGTGCTTTTAGAGTCCATGCTTTGTGCCACTAACTGCACTGGGAAGAGAGACAGACTGAGCACAGAGATCTGCTGTGCATGGTAAAGTAATCAAGATGCAATTTGCAGTCAGGAGTCATTGCACATGGTATCATGATTTGGTTCTTTTTGGCAGATCCAGCGGTTGTCTGAAACACAGCTCTCAGAAAGCACTTTGTCCTTTGAGATGGCAGCACAGCTGTCTGCTTTAGCTTCACCAATGACTTGTAATCTGAGGAGGAAGAGAATAGCTGCTCTTAGTTATCCTGAATTGGCCATCTTCTCCTCTAGACGTCTAAGGACTGTAGAATCCACAGTTCTTAAGCACCATACACATAGTAAGAACCTGTGTCAACATTAAAGTTGGAGGCTTATCTGAACACATCTCCTCTATATTTTTCAATTCTACTTTCAACTACAGAAGAATTCTTTCAGGAAAAATATATTCATATGATGAATAAAAAAAAGTTTGGAAGCAGGATTGAATCTCATTTGACTGCTAACATCTCATGCAAGGAAAAGAGCCGCCTCACTTTCCTGAGCTCCCCTTTCCTGAGTGTATAGGCTATAACCAGCCAGTGCTTGGGGAAGGTGTTCATATGTACAGTGACAACAGTTAAACACGGTGGGTGTTTAGTGACTGTGTTTAACATACAGACTGAGCTCACAGGATCTACAGAGGAAAGAGGCTAAGGCCTTGTGATAATCATGACCCTTTATGCCTGTGGGTATTTGATTTAATATTCATACATGGCTTAGGTGTAAACTAGAATCCAAACAACACAGGAAAAATTGGAGTTAACTGTAGGAAGAGATGAGCTCAGATTGCACCGATTTATTGCAAACAGATGGTGGTATATGACAGTGGCTGGGGCTTTCTTACAGCTGCTCTTTCTTCCTTTTGTCATTTCTTCATGGAGCCCTTTGGGCCTGAGAGGCAAGTCTGCTCTCACCCAACTTCCTGTATGCTAGCAGTCCCGCCATAGACTTTCCTCCACTGTAAATGGGGCTTTGGCTTATTTCTTCATGCTTCAGGAATTTCTTCAAGTTTAAAGATAATTTCCTTACGGCTAATCTGTTCAAATGCCTTTAAGTTTCCTAGGCCATCTCCTATCAGGCCTTTGGAGATCACTAACATTATTTTATCAATTTGCCAAATAATCATGCAGGAAAACTGGTTACATTTTCTTTATCTGAAAACCAGGGTAAGAGAGTTAAAACAAAAGCAGGGCTTGACTGATGCTCTTTCTACCATAGCTCAGAAGCCTCCGGGCTTACCTGATCACTGACATGTGGTCATTTTATACTCATGGTAAAATGACAGATGGACTGAGCTGAACCCATACACTTCAGATATCTTACAGTTTTATTATCACCGTGAATCACAATAATGTAAACATGTTACATCATAGCCTGATTAAGTAACACACACACACACACACACACACAAACACTGGAAAGTGCTGTGTAGGTTTCTGGGTGAGAAGAGCCATCAGTGTCCAGCTTAGCTGTGGATCCCACAAGCTACAACAACAACCCACTTATACTGCTGGTGCAATAGTGGCAGGACGATTGCAGAAGTAACCAACCACTTTGTGATTGAATCTGAGGCTCATTTTGCAGGATGGCCTCTGCCTCAGCTCCTGTCTCCAGGTTCCTGCCCTGCTTGAGTTCCTGTCCTCAGTTCCTCTCCAGTGATGAGAAGTGATATGAAAGCACAGCCAAATAAATAAACTCTTTCCTCTCTAACTTGCCTTTGGTCATAGCAACAGTAACCCTAAATAAGATACTGTGAAAGCATTAGAAAAATCAGGATAGATTTTATGAAACAAGAAGTGTATATTTTTGTCTTTGTAAATATAGTCTAACCCATAACATTTGTTTAAAATAATTCCCACTTTAAGGTCTTACTTTTTAAAAAAAATTCAAACTATGGTCTTGTATACTGTCAACACTTGCTCTCCAGGTCAACAATGTGTTTATCAATCTCTAAACTTAATACATTATTGTATTTCATATAACACATATCTATATGTTTCAGTGTTTTAAATTTCAATCATTTTTATTCTAAATGATTAAAAGGAATGTTTTAAGTATTGACTTGTGCAATTTGCATAAATTTACTCAAGATTTGTGTCTTGAGTAAACACATTGCTATGATACCATTGCTATCATAAAACAACATGATCAAAAGCAATATGGGAAGAAAAGGATTTATTTCACTTATAGTTCCAATGAGTCCTTCACTGAGGTAAGTCAAAGCAGGCACTCAAGCAGGCCAGAATGCAGGAGGCAGGGACCATGAAGGAGCAGAGAGGAGAAAGGCATCGGCAGTTTATAAGGTACAAGGGAAAACCCTGTGTTCAAATGAGGTGTTTAATTTTAAATGGGCATGTGTAAGCCAGAGGGATCTTTTGATTGGACTTAAATACTTTGATAACTGAACCTAGGTAGTCAGCCTCAGGGGAGGAAATGGCCAAATAACGGAAAAGACCTTGGTGCGTAGATTTGGAACAGTTTTTAGCAAGGCAGAGGGAATGAAAAAAAAGGCCAAGGCCTACTGGTACCATGTTTGCCATGTTCAGCCTGGCTAGACTCCCTTCATCCCCCTTCCCAGATTACTCTAGCTTTTGTCAAGCTGACATAAAACTCACCAGCACAATTAATAAAAAATGGAACTCAACATAATAGCTTCTTCTTAAAAAAATTAGAAGCAATGTAATTTCTTCTTCTTTACAGAAACTTCTTCTTCTATGCAGAAATTTGATTGAATCCTGCCTGCTTTTGCTTATGAAAAACATAAACATGCTGCTGTCATGACACGGCCCAAGAATGGAGTCGTGTGAGAAGCCCGAGTGCTTGAGGTGCTTGTGTTACACTCCAAGAAAAGAGGACAAGAGTCTTGTGTCTTGGGGCTGGAGAGTTGGCTCAGAGTTTAAGAAAACTGGCTGTACTTCCAAAGATCCTGAGTTCAATTCCAGCAATTCCCAGCAACCACATGGTGGCTCATAACCATCTTAAAAAAAAAATGAGATCTGGTGGCCTCTTCTGGCATTCGAGCACACATGCAGGTCAAATGCTATATAAATCATAAATAAATAAAATATTAAAAAGAAAACAAAACCGGAGTCTTGTTTCTTTAAAACATGAAATGTTCTTGGATGTGTTTTTGTGCTCTGCTAGGTGCAGCAGAAAAAAAGCGACTTTACTACAGACTAATTATTATTACTGATTGATAATGTTTAAACTGTTCTTTGTGTGCTTCTCTGGAAAACCGTATTTGCCATGCTCAGCTTGCCTTTGTTATTGTATTCAGCTTCAGCTTTCTTAACCCTCAGTATAAATTGTCTGCTGCTTGGAATAAAGTCAGCTGTTGTGTGAGACTGTTCTCCAGGTCCTCCTGCCTCTGGCCTGGTGATGCATTGCTCCTTGTTATCCCAGTAATTATGAATTCTGCTCAGATATATAACTTAAGTATGAAGCATCAGTTCTCTCCTTGCAATCTCCCATGCAGGCTCCCACAATAAGAAAATGAGACTTCGAAGAGCAAAGAGCTCTTGACTGCTTTGTGATCTACACACACTTATGGCTTAGATGCCAAGTATGCCCTACCTGGGCACATACTGAGACCTCAGTGTCCAGCTGCTGATGCTACCTATGGGTGACTGGAGCAAGAGGATGTTAATCCTGTCAATGGATTAACTAACTGATGAGTTCCCAGCTGAATGAAGCGACCCTCACAGGAAGGGGCCATGCCTTTGAAAGGCCTATCTGCCCCTGTGTCTCCTTTCTTCTGTGCTCCTGTGTTCTACGAGGTGAGCAGCTTTGCTTGTCTCTGCCCTTCCACTGAGGTTCTGCATTGCCACAGCAATCACAGCAATGGAGCAGCAGACCAAAGGCTGAGCTTCTTCACTTAAAAATAAAAGATACCAATCATCTTTCCATTCTTGTTTGTCTCAGATTTTTTATTACTATGACAAAAAGCTGATTATGCACAATTTTATCATATCCTCTCAAACAACTGTTAATATGTGGGTATCTTCTCTCAGATGTCAGAGCTCCACACTGATTTTACTTTATTTTTCTTTCATGTTCTGCCAGTTGGGACCAGACAGATTGATCTGAAGACACCCTGTGCTCTATTTTCACCAAAAATTAAACTGTGCTCTTAAGACATTCCATGTAAAACTCCATTGCAGGCATGCACATACACATTACCTTTTATCAGGCTGGAATCTTCTCATATGTGAAGAATTTCAACCACCCTGGGAATCATATTTTCAGGCTGTTCTGAACCCCTTTAATCTTATCAGTGTTAGAGCCCTGTAGTCCTAAAGACCTGAAATGTTTTGGGGTAACCTACTCCTACCCTACACAATTTGTATCAATTGGCTATGAACGTGTGCCCCTGTAGTTGCAACAGATGCTGGCGGGGTCTACAGTATTGTCCTCTATAGCCCACAAGATCTGCTTTCTAATATGTAAATGTTATTTGCTTCCTCACCTGCCCAAAATATTGGTTCTCTTGGATTATCATATTAAATATCAAGCTCCTGGAGGGTTTGGGAAGGGGTCACTTAGACCTCAATCTGGTCAAGAGATACTGAAAGATAGAAAGATGTGGTCCTGCTGCTGATTGGTTCAGGTGAGTAAGCTGTGAAACCTCTCCCACTAGACTAATAAGCGGTTTTGGTATCAGAAAGGAAAGGGATTTGGATGAAAAAGTAGCTGGTTCCAGGGGAATCCAACACCCCCACAGAGACATACATGCAGTTAAAACACCAATTTACATTAAAAAGAAAATAAAAAGAGCTGGAGGCTGGTGCTGGAGGAAGAATGGGAGCAGAGCAGGGAGGCATGGGTGGCAGGGGAGTCCACTTGAGTAGGTGGTTAGCTGCCTCCAGAAATAAGGCTAACAGGCTTGTACTATACAGATGTCTCCATGTCCTTATTATTAAGCCCCAAGCAGCAGCCCCCTAAAAGCTCCTGCAATAGAAATGAATATTCGAGTTAGCATCTCTGTACTCACACATCAGAGCTTAAAGCAGAGTTGTTTATCCACTTCCAGTTTCTGTCCAGCAATTCATAACTTAGCCCAATCCAAAATGGAAAGTGTTTTGTCCAGTTCTGTAGGAATCTCTACAACCAAAACAGAGTAGAGGACTTAACCCTGAGACTGTGTCTGGGTGACTCCTTCAACAGCCTCCTGAAGCCTGTCTCTGTCACCAGTCTTTGACTTGAGGCCCAGTTAAATCTTCCTATTTGTGAAATCTGTGCCCATATTTATGATCCTAGGACACTCGCCTTCCAGACACAGTGATTGGCTCCATGTCATTAGTCTCTCAGACTATGAGCTTCCTTAAAGTCCCCACTTCCTTTGCATGGAGCATGTGTAAGTCTAGACGGTGGTGTCGCTTCAAGAACAGCTAACGTCTCTGTTTTGTTGAACAACTTACCAGCTCTTCTTGGTCTTGAACAAGGAATAAAGTGGCTCCTTTCTGATTACAGTCATCCAGACCTTCTGTCCAATTGTTGGAAGATTCAGAAAAATGTATGCATTTATGTCTGTGTGGAATCCAGTCTTTTGGGCACATTGACTTAGCTGAACTCTCTGAAGTGAGAAGGAGACACAGAATATTTCTACCTGTTCTTACTGCACCACAGCCAGCTGCACACAGTATTTGCTTTATTAACACACACTTTCACTAACAGGTGCAGAATGAGAGTACTGTCATGACAGATCAGAGAAATATAAATAAAAAAGAATGTATTTTATTTTTCTTTCTATTGATTAACTTCAGACAAAATTATCTATTCGACAGGTTTATTAAAACAGTCAAATATTCCTTGTGGTGGTTTGAATCAAAATGGTCCCCACAGGATCACACATTTGAATGCTTAGTTATCAGGGAGTGGCATTACTTTAGGAGGCATGGCCTTGTTGGAGGAAGGGTGTGATGGGGGAGGGGCTGGGTGAAAGGGTGGAGTGGGGGAGATGGGAGTGTGGGCTTTGAAGTTTCAAAAGCCCAAATCAGACCCAGGGCCCTTTCTTCCTGCAGATCCAGATATAGAACTCTCCCTCAGCAGCTCTAGCACCATGTCTGCCTGTGTGTTCCTCACCATGGGAACCTGGATTAAACCTCTGAAACTGTGAGCCAGCACCAATTAAATGATTTGTTTTGTTTTGTTCTGTTTTTTATAAGACTTGCATGGTCTTGTTGTCTCTCCACAGCACTGGCTCTAATGCATTTCTCTGAAGCATATTACTTTTTTTGTTGTGTGTGTTTGTGTGTGTGTGTGTGTGTGTGTGTTTATGTGCACGTGTGTTCAAGAACACATGCCTAGGCACATGCAGAGGCCAGAGAAGGATGTAAAGTCTCTGTCTCGATCCTATTCTGTCTTCACCTTGAAAGACCCCCGGGGGGTGTCTTCCGCCAGAGAGACCCCCGCCCAAGGATCAACGAGACCAGTTATTCAGATGCAAACAGCAAGAGGCTTTATTCCAGGTACCCGGGGCGACAGAGTCTCTCAGAAGACTTGCGCGCCCTCTGGGGGAAAGCTGGGGCTTTTTATAGGGTTTTGGAGCAGAAGCTCGGTTACAGAAGTGAGAAGCATGGTTACAGGGAGCTGATTGGTACATTTAAATGAGACCATAATTTGAGTCAGAGTTTGGCAGGGACACCAGGATACCAGGAACTGGGTGGTCGAAGCGGTCATGATGACCCCTAACCGTGGCGCCACCTGTTGTTTTTCTCAGGACTCCTATCTCGGCTGGAACAGTCCCACAGATATCCCATGAGGGTGGTCAACACAAGTTGTTTTTAGCTCAACTGGGGCAGTCTGACCGCAGATATCCCAAGGGCGGCACAGCCAGCACAGCTGGGTTTCTCAGTAATTTTCCAGTTCCCCACCTAGCCTTCAGAGTTTCTCAAAACAGTGGTGTGGGTACCACAAAATGGCGTTAGCTATGTTCAACTTAGAGTGAGGCAGGGGTCTTTCAACCTATTCTTTAGGAACAGGGTTTCTCCTTGAATGTGAAGCTAATGTGTGTGTGTTTCCCTTCGAAGCTGGAAACCAGCAGGCCTCAGTGTCCATCCTCTCTTGCAGTGCGGGGGCATTAATACATAGATGCTGGGACTGTAACTACAGTTTTCACGCTTGCACACAAGCACTCTTAACCACTGGGCTGCCTCCTAAGCCCCCTGCTTTTTGGATTGGTATTTGTCTGTTAGTGATCAACTGTGATAGCAGCCTGGGGTAGCAAGTCCAGGGGTAGCTAAGACACTAGAGTTGAAGGTCATGGAGCCTCAGTGAAGTTTCCAGAGGCGTCACTTAGCAGTCACGTGACTTTTGACAAGTTCTTAATTTTCTCTGCTTCATTTTTCTCAAACATAACACCCACAGTGGTGTGAGCTTTCACTAAAGGTAACATGATAGTGATCTATTATCAGGATGTCAAAATTACCTGCTGGTTTTGTCCTGTTCGCTTGAACATCCACACTGCTTTTTTCTGCTGATGTTTTTTGGAGCAGTGATAGCACTAGTAATAAGAAAACACAGGAAGAAGATCAAATGCTGAATGAGGCGGTGAAATGGGTGTTGTATCTATCACTTCAGGAAGTCAAGCTAGCTCAACAAGCTGGAGAATGGACAGGACAATGCATGAGCAACATGTTAACAATGGACCCGACTGGACACAGAACAAATGGATTCACAGGGCTGTTAGGTCACAGGCTATCTAAGGGCACTGTGAAGCTTTTACCACTCTCACACTCCTGAACATCTCCTCTGTGAGTGTACTCACACCCACACCGACCAGAAGGTTGCTGGCTGCCTTCTGGGGTTCAGTAGACACCTAATGAACTCATATTTAGGCCTTGTGGTTTTCGTTGCTATTGTCACCTTGTCACATCTGTGACCTTTGGCACAGCTTTGGGTGTCCATGTGTCACCCCCAGATTGATTCTCAGAACAGTAAGAACTGTGACAGGGGACATTGTCCTGTAACTGCTCGTCAGTGTTCTTTCCCCAGGCTCAAGGTGGCCAGATCATGTGAGGAAGCTGAAACTTACGGTGGAAATAGAGAAAGAATTTTAAGGTAAAGGATTCTGTCTCACTTACCTAAGACACTGAGTCCAATCACCCCCAGGACAAGAAGGATGAGCCCAGCACAGCCGAATTTCAGAGCCAACCGATGCCAGCGTGGGCACCGACAGGTGTCTGAGAAGTTGAAGAAAATATGGTTTTCATCTAGTTGAGTGCATTTGGAATGAATTCAGAGGTGGCTTGATTAATTTGGACAACAAGATTCAAGTTAAGGGTGGGGTGCAGAAAAGAACCTTCCTCAGCCACCTTACCGTAGAGTTGCACAACATAAGTTTTCAGTTGGGTCAAACAGTGTTTTCTCTGATAACACAGGACTACTTGTACATGTTTCATGTGAAAAGGGGTATTAGGAGGGTCAAACTTGATGAGAAAGATCTTTTGAAATTTTCTGAGTGAATGCAGTACAAAAATAAACTATATGTTCTGTTATGGAAATGAGCGAGCATTTCCTCCAAAAAAGGAGCATCTTCATTTATAGAAGGCACAAACACACACACACACCTTATCTTTGTGCTGGCAATGTATAGTAATGGTATTAATTAACATGAGGCCTGCTTCACTGCTGTCTAGAATGATCTTCTCCAACTTGGAGCAACATGAATGCATACTGTGGCTAAAACTTTCACAGCTTGGTAGGTAGTAGCAAAATCTGGTTTTTCTTTTTCTTTCCTTAAATAGGATAGCTTTAGTGTAGGGGAAGAATGCCCCCCGACCTATCTTTGACACAACACGGTTGCCAGCATTCACAGCACTCACAGTTGGAAGCTACAATTTGGTAAAATGATGGTTATTTGAGCACAAACCCTGGTAGCTGGCAGGTGGTGAGGAGTGACTCTTGTCTTTACCGAGCCTGTGTGAAGGCTCACAGAACCATGTCCAGCTTAAAACCCAGTTACTTATTCCTGAAATTTTCCATTTAATATTTTATTAATATTCCTCAACTTGTTATTGACTACAGGTTATGAATGTGCACAAATTGAAATAGCAGATAAAGAGGGCACTGAGGTATAACAGGCTTACATCAATTACTATACCATGGATGTCTCATGTTTGTCAGAAGTTGAGATACATCAGATTATGAACCATGTCCATAAAAAAATCATGATTTGGTCAATCTATTTTGATTTCAGACAACTTTAAGAGCATGGGAGTCTTCTGGGAAATAACAACAATAGTTTTATTTATGAAAATACTATGGAAAATATTAGCTAGCTTCTATTCCTCTAACTATTATAATACCCCATTGCTCTCATTTGGTCTCTAGCTTTTACATTTATAATGATTTTTATCAATTCTAAGAAAGCTTTCCTATTTGCCTTTTTGCTGTACTTTGTTCTCTTTTTATCCAGGCTGGCCTCTAACTCTCTGTGTGGTTGAACTCCTGATCCTTCTACCTCTACCTCTGAGGTTCTTGTATCATGGGTATGAATCACATGCCTGGCTAAGGTTTTCTTACTTCTGCACAGTAGCTCCCCTTTCTTCTTTATTGGTTTTGGTTTTTTAAGATAGAGTTGTTGTGTGCAGCCTTGGCTGTCCTACACTCTGTAGACTAGGTTAGCCTAGAACTCATAGAGATCTGTCTGCTGCTTCCTGAACATTGGGATTAAAGGCCTATGCCGCCACACCTAGCTGCATGACACCTCTTGATTGATGATTTATATATTTTTATGTTGGTTTTGCAGTTTTCTAAATATTTCTTAATATAAATGAATATTTGTTTTGAGTTACATGTTAAATTTTTAAAAATCAGATGGGCTATCATATTGTCTTTTATTCTTTTTTTGTTTTCCAGAATTTTCTGTAGATCCATTTCTACTTTCTTTATATACATTGTTTTAATATAATCCCTGGCAACTTAATTGTGTAACCCAGACTGAAGACAAACATCAGTTGTCTCTCATCTCTAGACCAGAACAGAGATATGACATCCACTTAAGGTAGTTAGTTCCTTTTAAAATGTTACTCTGGAGAAAGAATAAAAGGAAGGGATGGAGAGGGAGAGAAGAACAAAAATGTTCCAGAAGGGACAAAAGACATTAATGTATGCACGTAGCAGTAGTTAGACCCAACTAACTACAGACTGAAGATAGTTGCATACAAAAGCTGCGTTTGTGTTGAATGCACTCAGTCTTTCTCCATCATTATTCTCTGAGCAAATACATGGTGGCTGCTATTCCTATGGCTTTGAAGTTATCCTAGGTGCTGTAGGATATCCGCAGGTTATCTGAAGCTCACAGCTGTATGCAGGTTACTTATAAGTACTACACTTTATGTAAGAGACCAGCATATATGCAGACAGGCTGCAAGCAAGCTCCCGTGGACACTGAGCACTGTCATATGGTGAGAGGTGATACAAGACTGTCATGGGAGGAAGCAGTCAGTGTATTTGAAGGTTTGAGGGTATGGCCAAGTGGTTCACCACTGCTGTGTTTTACACAGGAGAGACAGACCCCAGAGGAGACTCTAAAGCCCCAAGGCCCATAACATTTTCCTAATTCATGAATTTTCCTAGTTATAAAATGTGGACAATGTCTACTTCCTAGTGTTCTAGAGAGGACTGTATAAAATGAATATTCTAAATTCCTGAGCATAGTTTCTGGCCCTTGGTAACTGCCAGTAAGTTACTTTTTTTTCCTAAAAAGTGAGTTTTTGTTTGTTTGTTTGAATTGTAGGTAGTAAGCCATTTGGGTGACTTAAAATATCTTTATCCATTCATGACAAAATTTAGAGAACTCCCAGCTTCTGAGCTGGGCTCTTCATACTCTCTTGTCTTACTGTTGAAGTTCATGCAGAAGAAGCTATGTGAGCACAGGTTACATGGAAGAACCGTGAGGAGCTCTTCTTCTGTATTCACACAGATGCTGAGTCATCTCCACTGCTCCAGACAGCTAATGGCTTCTCCCCTCAACATCTGAGCCTCTGGAAAGTCTTCCGAATCCCTTCCACCTGTCACCATTCCTCCTGCCGTGACCTCTGCAGCACACCAGGCATGCATGTTCCCCTACGACATCACAGCCATGTTCACCCTTTGCCTTTGCAGGTCCAGCTTCCTAGAAGACGCATCTCTCAGATACTCAGCCTCGGCCCCCAACGTCTTTCAGGCCTGGACTCCACTATCATCTCTCAGGATGATTTCTTTGCTTGACATGATGCTGTCTCTAATGGTAAAAGTCTTTATTTCCGTTTAAATGTTTTTCTTGCTGGCATTCAACACCACACAGTTGAGTTTATATCACTGATTTTAAACTTCACAGTAATATAAAACCTACAGGGAGAAAGCTGTTGTCCTGTTTCTTCATAGCTGCTTTCCCTGTGTCTAAAGTAACATTTGTCTCATAGTAATTGGTTCTTTCTTTCTTTCTTTCTTTCTTTCTTTCTTTCTTTCTTTCTTCCTTCCTTCCTTCCTTCCTTCCTTCCTTCCTTCCTTCCTTTCTTTCTTTCTTTCTTTCTGAATAAACTCTGGAGGCATTTGTACATATTTTATCCATTGTACCATCAAAACAGACCTTTGGCCATTTGACCACAAACAAAATTGGTCACTGCCCATGACCCCCTTTCCGGTTCTCTTTGCTGGCAGATCTAATCACCGTGCTATAAATTTACCACGGTTTGAGTCCTTTAGCTAACAGGTACCAGCGGTTTCACAGTTTCTATGCTACTGTGTCAGAATTTTCTCTTCAGATATTATGCTCTATTTTTATTCTACGATTTTTTTCTTTAGGTTTGTTTCCATATTAGTGACATTTAAAATAATGATTACTGTTTTCAACTCTTTTCTAGACTTTCTAGACACTTTTTCTTTGTAGTATTCTTGACTTGGGATCATATCAGGTAGAGTTTGAAGACAGCATCATAATCTTTAGCTATATTCATTTTCTTACACACTTTCAACAAAGCTCTTCTTCTAAGCATCATGAAAAAACAAAGGCTTTCATCCCCCCCCCCCGGAAAAAAAATGGTGCCATCTAAACATTATCATGAGACATTTTTTCACTCAAACCATTGACAATTCAACAGTCTATAACAAGAAGCCCTGAAGTTTGAAGTCCACATGTCACAACAAATGTGGGACTTCAAATTGGAAAGCAACTGCCTTAAGGTCTGTGTCAGAAGAGTCAGTTAGACAGCAGAATGGAATGCTGTATCATGATCATTTTATGCCCTTGCTGCCTGAGAGTCTGGTCTCTCACATCTCAGCCATCCCTAGGTCATGTGCTTTGCCTCTTCCCAGCCTTTTACATTTCTTTTGCTTGAGTTCCTACTAAATCCTGTGGTGGACAAGAGTGCTAATTTTGGCCAGTTGTTGAAAGATTAATTGTCATGTGGCTATGCTACCTTGAGGTTCATCTACTTAAAGCTGTTATACTTTGCAAGATAGAAAGAACCAGCTTTTTAAAAAATTAAATAAACACACACACACACACACACACACACACACCCATCTATATAAATCACCAGCTTTTCATTTAATTCAAGCCTTTGATTTTGCCTGTGACTTTCCCCCAAATATTGTCCTTGTTTTGAGGAGACAAAGACATTAACCATGAAGTCTAAGCTTTGCCCTGTGATGGGCAAACTGGGGTTGCCACTGAGGTAGAACTCGGTCATAGTGTCCATGCTCTGTAGATGAATTTGGAATTGGCCATTGAATGCAGCAAGTATCTGTCAAAACACCCCTTTGCTCATATAAGCAAAATATTCTCTTTTCGTCGGGATTTTAAACAAAAGCTGAATAGGGGAAGTGATGTTGAGGTTTTCTGCCTGCTGCTTGAATAAAAAGTGGAATGCATGGCCTTTCCCAATTTGGGATTTTCTGCAGGCAGGTTGCCTATAGTATTTAAAACTAACAAAGACATGCTTGTCACCTTCAAAGCAATGGCCTAAACTCACACGTTTCAGAGGAAAATCTTAACTCTGGAAGAGAATTCAAATGCCAGAGGAGAAGTAAAACGGCTTACCTGGAGGGAGAGATGGAGATGATGTCTGTGTGGGCTCTGGGGTCCTGGCTAGGTTTAAGTCAGCATAGACTACTGAGGTGTCCATTGTAGATGGAGGGATTTGGCACTGATGGCGTGAGCAGGGACAAACTCCAAGTTCTTCGAGGTGAAGTGAGCGAAAAAGGAAGTCCGCTGCAAGTGCTCTGCTGTGCGTCCCCACCCTCCCACACTGGTAGCTCAGGGTTTCTCCATAGTCACTGGCCTTGCTGTGTGTCCTGCTCACACAGCTTGCTATTTTTTTGTTTTGTTTTGTTTTTAAGGAAAAAAATGTGCAACATACAGAACATAGGGTTTATTTTTTAGACAAAGTTCTGGAAAAGTCTTTCTTGTTCTTATTCCTCTAACCATGAGTTACCCTCTCAGAGCTCCAGTGAAATATTCATCTTGAATTCAGATGCTTTTGCCTTACCCCTTAATCCCCAGAGATTAAGATGCATAATATTTTATGCTACGTGACGAAAATGAGGATTGGTACAAATAGTCCATGGTACTATTTGACATCAATTGAAGCTCTAAAAGTCTTCTGAGATGGCCATGTTGTTAATGAAGGCGTGAAACGTGGCAATGCAGACACGAATGTGGTACAGACCTGTGAGTGACCCCTTGGGAAAGCAGTGATGGGGGACAGTGCTGACCCGAGGGAAAGGACTTCTGTCAGAGCTACAGGGAGTGGAGCATGTGGCTCCCTGGGCTGTGCTAACTCCTCCAAGAATGCTCAGGCCTAGGGCCTTAGAGCAAGGACTACAAATGGCACCAAGTCAGCCATTCTCATACCACAAGTGAAAAAGAAGAAGAAAAGCAAGGTTTTCCTTAAAGTCACTTTCTGTGTTCAGGGTGAAACTGTACCAGACACTCAAGTCACATGGCAGTGGCAGCAGTCTGCTGGCTGTAGGGTCCAGAAGACACGGGGTGTGGACATACAACATGGGGCTCACCCTCATTCCCCAAGACCACTGATGATTATGGAGCCAGTGGAAGCCTGTGTGAGGGTCTCAGGCTCACTCGGTGAGTCAGTGGAACTTCACCAGCTGTCACTGTGTGGTGACAGTGATTTCACTCAGCACCATGTCAGGCTTTCTGCCTCACACTTCATTGGTACCTAAAATGTCAACAAGTGCACAAGATTTTCCAGAGTTGTCCATCTTTCCTCAGATTTTCTAAATCTGGTAGATGAGAGTTCTGATTTCAACCAGGATTGAACCTTTAGTACACGTAAATTTCATACCCATCAGGACCTCAGGCTTTAGTATCTGGAATCCCATGAAAGTTTGTTAGTAATTCATTTCCTGACTCTTAATCTCCTTCTCTTTCACAGATATCATGAGTGTCCTCAGTGGAGGGGGGTGTGTGTAATGTTTGGTGGCTCATGAATCCTGCTTCATCAAACAACCCTGTGGTCAATGAATGTGAAGATAGATTAGACAGAACTGCAGAGGAAAGAGAAGTCTGAGCTCTAATTAGATGGAGAATGAAGGATGGAGGACACTGACATTTAAAAAAAATTTTAAGGTTTACTTTATAACTTTATGTGTGTTGGTGTTCTGTGGGTGTGAGCTGCCTTATAAGATGGGACCTGAACTCTGTCCTTCGGAAGGATGGCAAGTGCTCATGGCCACTGAGCCACCTCTGCTAGCCCAACGTTGAATTTTAACATCAAGTTCTGAAGCCTGACCATGATGGATCTACAATGGCCTTACCAAAAGCAAGAGATTTGAGGGGGTGTTTTTTTCATCAGCAGGTGCTTCCAAAAGCCTTTAAGCCACAAAGCATAAAGAAACTAAAAATAACAAGCAAAGTCAATCATCATTGGTCCTCATGCCCATGCAGCTGACAGACCACCTTTCCTGTGACAGAGTGGCAGGAGTGACACCAGCTACCGCACAGTTATTTTTACAAAGTTGTGTTGTGCAGCCATCATCATACAGATAAACATAGGAACCTTCTGAGAATTCTCATTGGAAGATTCACCTGGTTGCCAAAGCCACCTGATCACCTAATTACCCAAGTGATAGTTTCATTGCAAAATATGTGAGATTTCAGGATTATATATACATGTAGAATACACAGACATGTGTGTTTGTGTGTGAGAGAGTACAATGTGACATTAAGCACACACAACATGCTGTGGAATCTAAAGAATTCAAATGGATCAAGCAAGTCAAAGACTTGTATGAATAAAACTTCAAGTGTCTGAAGAAGGAAATAGAAGATATCAGAAAGTGGAAAGACCTCCCATGCTCATGGCTTGGCAGGATTAACATAGTAAAAATGGCCATTTTACCAAAAGCAATCTACAGATTCAATGCAATTCCTATCAAATTACCAACACAATTCTTTACATACCTTGAAAGAAAAATTCTGAACCTCGTATGGAGTAACAAGAAACCCAGAAGTGCTAAAACAATCCTCTACAGTAAAAGATCTTCTGGTGGTATCTCCATCCCTGATCTCAAGCTGTACAGTAATAAAAACTGCATGGTACTGGCATAGAAACAGACTGGTGGATCAATGGAATAGAAGAGAAGACCCAGAAACAAACCCACACACTTATGGACACCTGATTTTTGACAAAGCTGCCAAAACCATACAATGGAAAAAATAAAGCATCTTTAACAAATGGTGCTAGTCTAACTGGATATCTACATGTATTAAAATGCAAACAGATCCATCCTTATCACCCTGCAAAAAACTAAGTCCAAGTGGATCAACGACCTCAACATGAAAGCAGAATCACTAAATCTGTTAGAAGAAAAAGTGGGGAAGTGCCCTGAACTCATTGGCATAGGAGACAACTTCCTGAACAGAACACCAACAGCATAGGCTCTAAGAGCAACAATCAATATAGTACCTCATGAAACTGAAAAGCTTCTGCAAAGCAAAGGACACTGTGGTCAAAACAAAACGACCAACTACAGACTGGGAAAGGATCTTCACCAACCCTGTATCTGACAGAGGACTAATATCCAGAATCAATAAAGAACTCAAGAAGTTAAAAAGCAACAATCAAGTAATCCAATTAAAAAATTGGGTACAGGGGCTGGAGAGATTGCTCAGAGGTTAAGAGCTCATGAGTTCAATTCTCAGCAACCACATGGTGTCTCCCAACCACCTAAACTTAAATCTGGTGCCCTCTTCTGGCTTGCAGGTGTACATGCAAACACACATTGTATAAACAATAAATAAATGTCATTTAAAAAAAAAATAGGGTACAGAGCTAAACAGAGAATTCTCAATACAGGAATATTGAATGGCAGAGAAACACTTAAAGAAATGTTCAATATCCTTAGTCATCAGGGAAATGCAAATCAAAAGGACCCTGAGATTTCACCTTACACCCATCAGAATGGCTAAGATCCAAAACTCAAGTGACAATATATGCTGGAGAGGATGTGGAGAAAGGGGAACCCTTCTCCACTGCTGGTGGGAATGTAAATTTGTACAACCACTATGGAAATCAACCTGGCACTTTCTCAAGTAGGAATAGTGCTACCTCAATTTCCATCAGTACCATTCCTAGGCATACACAAAATATGCTCAAGTATACAACAATCAGTTTTACCCATTAGATTTTAGATTTGTCTTATTTCACCTTGGGCTGGGCAGATATTCCACCTTCACTAGCTCATATCCTCCAGACCTCATCCCATGTCATCCTCTTTAACCATTCCTATCTGGGCTACCTTCCTTCCATAATCTTATAAGAACTTGCATATATTTTTCGTCCTGGTGTTTCTTCCTATGCCATTCTTAGAGTCCTTTCTCCCTGCCCACGTGATTCTCTCTTCTCCTCACCCATGGTGGTATCCTCCTTCTTCGTCTCTTTCTGTCTCTCTCCTTCAAATGATTCTCCTGTCCCAACATGGAACTTTGGCCTTTCCTACCTCATTCTGCCCTGCCCAGGTTTAGGCCTTTAATCAGCCAATCAGGACTTTTTTTTTTTTTCACAGTATTGTTGATACTCTCAGCATTGTTGACAGTCTTAAGAGCAACTGCCAGGTGTACCATGATGATGATGATGGGGAAAGATGACAGGAAGAGCCAGGAATCATTTCCTAGGCAAGGTTAGACAGCAATACTTGGGGTCTATGACATTTTGCTCGTAACAGTAAAAATCTGAGGGGGCAAGCAATTAACAAATACAAAGCACCAGACCATACTCCAACAGAATGCTTTACAAATTAAAGCATCGCAATTGTAGGAGCTTCTTCAGGAAGAGTTTTTGAAAATTATTCTGAAGATGATTAGTCAGCAAGTAGGCACTCAGTGAGCTGATGGACACCTCAAAGATACAACTACAGGAAGATGGAAGGCAAGGCATGAGCAAAATCATCTACCAACAAATAACCATTCAGATCTGGGGAATGAAAAACTGCAATACTGTGTGATTACTGCCCTCATTTTTCTCTGAGCTCCCTCTCCTACTTGTTCCCTCTCTTCAAACAATTCTGCTGCCTCTTCTAGTTCTCCTTTTGCGTGAGATTTAAGCATCCTCCCTCGGGTCCTCTTTGTTACTTATCTTCTTTGGGTCTGTGAATTGTAGTATGATTTTCCTGTTCTGTATGGCTGAAATCTGCTTATAAGTGAGTACATAGCATGTGTGTCTTTCTGGGTCTGGGTTGCCTCACTCAGGATGATCTTTTCTAGTTCCATCCATTTGCCTGCAGATTTCATGATTTTCTTGTTTTTAATAGCTGAGTAGTATTCCATTGTGTAATTATACCATAGTTTCTTCATCCATTCTTTGCTTGAGGGAAATCTAGGTTGCTTCCAGATTCTGGGTATTATGAACAGAGCTACTAGGAACATAGTTGATCAAGAGTCCTTGTAAGGTGGAGCATCTTTTGGGTATAAGCCCAGGAGTGGATCTCTCTCTCTCTTTCTCTCTCTGAGATGGGGTTTCTCCGTGTAGCCTTGGCTGTCTTGGAACTCTCTTTGCAGATCAGGCTGGCCTGGAACTCACTGAGATCTGCCTGCCTCCTCACGTGCTGGCATTAAAGTTGTGCACCACCACAGCCTAGAGGCATTTGTTTCTTAATCGAAGCAAACTGACAATCAAGAATAAGCAGCAGAACAGAAGCTAGCTACGGAGTGTGTGAGACGTTGCACATCAGTAACCATCACGAGGACTTAAATGAAAACAATGAGAGAAGAGCCCTGGTTTCTAGGTCTGCATGGAGAAGCTTAGAAGTTTCCAGTTCATTCTTGCATACAGACACCAAGGTGAACCAGCAGGAAACCCTACAACTCTTCCAGGCTGTGCAGGAGAAGTGAGGGACACAGGGCAAAGACCAGCATTGGAGAGACAGGGAGGGAGGGCAGGAAGCCATGCCTCCCGCTAGCAGAGATTCAGGCCCTGCTTCTTGGACAAGGGAGCCGGAAGCAGCAAACCTCAGCTGCCACTAGCAAAGTGCTGTGGACTGAGTGTGGGTAACTTCGCCGTTTATACACACTCCCTCATGTCCACGCGTGGATCCCTCAGAACTCGCCAGGCCTCTGCTCCTGCTCCTGCTCCAGCTCTTCCACGTGCCTGCTTGGCTTGGCCACTGCCTGGGCTTTTCCTAGGTGACCACACACGATGCCCGGGTAAAGGAACTGCAGACCAGACCTTCAGGGCGCTGCTGAGGTGCAGGGTCAGGAGGTGTGATAAGGCCTCAGAGCGCGCTTTCACCTAGTCAGTCTCATCTGTCCTCCCCTCTCTTGCACAGCCTAGAAGAGCAGTTTGCTTTCCAGAGGGTTCACCCTGGTGTTGGGTGTAGGAATGTGGCGATTGGGCAGCCAGGAATTGATGCCATCCACAAGGGAAGACTCACCAGTCAGCTGCTGTTGGATGCAGGAATGTAGCAATCAGGTAGCCAGGAGAGGGGGGTCCAAAACCAGGGAAAGGGAAAGGAACCCTATCCCTGAGATAGGCAATAGGCTGTTGATTGGTGGTACTTATCTGGATTCCTTTCGACCCGAGCGTTGGATTCAGGGTGATTTCCTGCCGCTTACAACAAATGTTTTGGTTTGGTTAAAAGTTTTACAAAAGACATAAAAAGACAAACCAAAAGAGATTTAAAATCTTGATCTTGGATTCATGATAGTGGAACATATAGTGGAATGTTTTTTTTATCAGAGTTAGATTAATAAATCAGAGCTCTTTCTCAATGAGGTTTGAGCATCTTACCCAGGGTCCTCCTTCTTGCTTAGCTTCTTTAGGTGTACAGATTTTAGCATGTTTATCCTATCTCATGGGTCTATATAAGTGAGTATATACCATGTGTGTCTTTCTGCTTCTGGGATACCTCACTCAGGATGATCTTTTCTAGTTTCTACCATTTGCCTGCAAATTTCACAATTTCCTTATTTTTAATTGCTGAGTAGTATTCCATTGTGTAAATGTACCACATTTGTTGAATTATCACTTAATATTTACTATTGATGTATCTTCTGGTAACACTGCTGTTAATCCTAAATAGCTGTATAACCAAGTCACCACACAGAGACTAGGATTTATTTGGTTAACCTAGAACACAATGCTGGGCAATAGTTACTCCATCCTAAACCTCCAAGCCCTCATAGTTTCCTAACATTTAGATTCACCCATTATACTCGTGTTTTATGAAATCTGAGGACGGGTTTATTCTCCAAGTCGTTCCAAGACCTCTCTAGCTTCTCTCTCCCAGCTCTGCTCCTCTGCCTCCCCCTTCCTCCTGTCCTCCGGCTCCTCCCTTCTCCTTCCTACTCCTTCCTCTCCATTGCTCAACATTGTGGCTGGTTGTTTTATTTTGACAATGTTACACAAACTTGAGACAGGTGATGCTTAGAATAAATATCACAACGCATTTCTGGATTGAAACCGGAGAGTGGGGAGAGAAATCAGCATTTGAATGAAACAAGGGTAAGGTGTATACATTCCACAAGAACATTATAGCAACAGTGTAAATGTACCACATTTCTGTATCCATTCCTCAATGGAGGGAAATCTGGGTTGTTTTCAGATTCTGGCTACTACGAATAAAGCTGCTACGAACATGGTTGAGGATAGACATCAGAAGAGGGAGAAAACAGGGAACAGGACAGGAGCCTACCACAGAGGGCCTCTGAAAGACTCTACCCTGCAGGGTATTTAAGCAGAGGCTGAGACTCATAGCTAAACTTTGGACAGAATGCAGAGGATGTTATGGAAGAAGGGGGAGATAGAAAGACTTGGAGGGGACTTTAGCCCCACAAAGAGAACAACAGAATCAAAAAATCTGAGCCCAGGGGTCTTTTCTGAGACTGATACTGAAACCAAGGACCATCCATGGAGATAACCTAGAACCCTGCACAGATGTAGCCTATGGCAGCTCAGTTTACAAGTGTGTCACCAGTAAAGGGAACAGGGACTATCTCTGACATGAACTCAGTGGCTGGCTCTTTGATCACCTCCCCCGGAGGGAGGAACAACCCTACCAGGTTGCAGAGGAAGCCAATGCAGCCAGTTCTGATGATACCTGATAGGCTAGGGTCAGATGGAAGAGAAAGTAGACCTCCCCTATTAGTGTACTGGGGGAGGGGCATGGGAGTAAAAGAGAGAGGGAAGGTGTGATTGGGAGGGAATGATGGAGGGGGCTACAGCTGGGATATAAAGTGAATAAATGTAATAAATAAAAAATTCAGGGTTCAGGTGATAAATGTCAGAACTCTGAACAGTTAATACAACAGTAGCATAACAACAGAAGGAAATATGAAGCATTTCTTTAAAATTTGTGATTCCTTAAATCACCTTAGACCTTCTAACCTTTAGAACTTGCATCTATCAACCTTCAAACACTTTCTTACACCTCATAACTTAAACTTCTGTATCCTTAGACCTCAAATCCACTTATTTCCCATGAGACATAGGCGAGACTATGCTGTGAACATTTGTTGTCCTTTAGCAAAAGGAATAATAAAAGCTTACATCTGACACCTGCTCTTTGAGTCTGGTAATCAAACAGAAGCTGACTACACCTGACAGTAGCAGCTCTAGGAATGAGGATTAAGGCCTGGTCTCCTGAATATGAAGAGGACTGAGAAGGTGCCTGAAGCTTCCTGTGACAGAGGTTGGCACTATGACCAAGGGACACAAGTGTGAGGTTAAAACAAACCTGCAGCATAACCTGGGCTTGGTGAGGTCACTGAATCTAGGAACCATTTGTCCTCTGCCAGGCCAAGGAGCTCAAAGGCTGAAAGTGTCTGTGGCTCTTGTGCTGGTTGAGCCTCATGGCTGGACACAGAGGACAAGCCTGCATGGGAGCATTTTGACTTCCAGAGGCCAGTCTGCCAGCACGCAGGGCATGGCTTATTAAGGCAGCCCGGGACCAGTGTCATTCCTGGCGGCATTTGAAACAGTTACCTGGCAGGGTTGACTTAGGCTAGAAAACACACACACACACACACACACACGATGAAGCATTGCAGACCTCTTATTTCCTCAGCAGGGCTAACAACCTCAGAGGAGAAGACAAGGTTTGGAGCATAGCTTTGTGCTCTGGCTGAGCCTATTGGGAAGGCTCCTCTCAGGCTTTAAAAATTATTTTTACTAACTCTTGGATGGGGGTTCAGGGACCATCTACAACAGTTTAGTTAATTTGGCAGTGTGTTGCATCCATAGGTCTATAAATATATTTTTGGACATGTTAAAGGATTTGATCATCTATGAGGTGACTGACTTAATTTGCATTTGTTAACTATTAAATATTAGGACTTTGGGTTTTTTCCCTGTTTAGTTGGAGCCTTAAAAAAACAAACATAGTCCATAAAAAGAGGATAACATTTTCCTGTATAATTTAGTTTATAAAAAGTCAATAGCTTATAAAAGTCTAAGGCTATAATTTAGCAAACAGGACTAAATATATTTATAAGGCAACGATTTTTAACTTTTTTGAGAGTGAAGAGAGAACATAATGACCAAATTTTAATGTTGTAAACAAATGAATATATCATATAGTTTTAGGATATCTAGGCAAAAACTCATATCTAGTAACTCCTGAGATAGGAGTTTTAGAACCAACAACATAGTAGAACAGCACAGAACAACAACAACTTTAAAATTCTATTTCAATCTGTTATACCTAATCCATTGTCCAGAAAGCCTAGTAGCCAACCAACGCAGATCCCAGTTGGGAGAAAAGCATTTATTCATTCATTCAGGCACTGGTAAAGACATAGGCAATTAGACATACATTCTAAATTAGCTTGTTAATCTGACTAGACATTTATAACCTAGACAATTTAGCATCATATAAAAATTATTTTTAACCAGGGTTGAGTCCTGTACGTAGCATGTTGTAAAAACAAAACTTTGAATTTATATAAACATTCATACCAATTTACAATGGGACTTGTTGCTTTATTAGTCTAAAAGGAGATAAAATAAGAAACAGAGGTAATAATGATTAAAGAAGTAAACTAAATAAGCAAATTAAATAAATCATTACATAAGAACTTACAGAATCATGTTAATATATATTTTTAAGGCAGAGTGTGCGGAAATCAGGAAGAAAAGAGTTTTAGAAGCTGGGAAGTAGGGCCTTAGAGGTGAGAGGCTTTGAGAGCCAGTGTTGGAGAGATGCAGGAGTGAGGAGGGGTGAGTGTCCAGGAAGCTCCAGCAAGGACCAGGCCACTGCT
>REGO01001282.1:51187-61897 GCA_010120015.1 Rhombomys opimus
GATGAGGGAGAGGACTTTGCGGTGAGGCTCTGGATGTGCTTGATCTTTAATGATGTCCGTGTTTTAGTGCGTGACGTGGCCGCGAGGGTTTTCGCGGCGGCGGCGGCGGGAAAAAAAAACTGTAGCCCAAGCTGTCCTGGAACTCGAGATCCACCTGCCTCTGCCTCCTTCAGGAAATCCTACCGGCCTGCCCCACCAGAGCCGGCGGGAGCTGCTGTTCTTCTGACAATACTTAACGGTCACTTACAGTGACGTCACCGGTCAACTTGCTGACAGGATTCTGCGCTGAAAACCGCGCACGACGTCCCCAGGACGCCCTGGCCGCCGTGTCTAGACGCCCTTCGCCTTTCCCACGCACACTCCCGGCCTGACGCCAGCCGCCCCGGCTCCAGGGAACCGCCAGGACGCGAGCCTCCAAGGCTCCTCCCGCCTCGCGCCAGTGCGCAGCCGTGTGGACGGGGCCTGCGCGTCTGCAGGAGCCGGTGCGAGCTGGGTGCCGGTAGCCAAGGAGGTGAGGGAGAGAGGAGTGTGGGTGAGGCTTTGTGGCCGTGGATTGTGGTGCGTGTGGGTATGTCAGTGCCTGAGGTGGTTCCGAGTGTTTTCCTGGCGGTGGCGGGAATAGAAACTGTGTGTCCCAGGCTGGCCTCGAACTCCGGATCCTCCTGCCTCTGCCTCCTCCAGCAAACCGCACCGGCGCACAACCGTGAACAGACGACTGTCCACTTCTTTCACACCTAGTTAGCATCGGTTCCCGAGGACGTCAGCCGGCCCCGCCCGGGGAAGAGTCTGGATTTCAGCTGCCGCAGGAGGACACACTGGTTTTGCTACCGCTCTACACAGGAGTCAGGGGAAAGCGGGGGATTTGAATAACTTCAAGGAGCGCTTGGCTGAGCTGTTTTAAACATTACGTTCATTTATTTATGCGTTTTGTGTAAGAGTACTTTCATTCTATTTTATAATGATTTAATTGAAACTATTAAGCAGCTATGAAAATTGGCTCCGAAACCATGACCTTCTCTCTGAATTCAGGTCATTCAATGTGACTGACTGAAAAATCCACAACTCCAGAGTAAACAGGGAAAGGCCATCCTTCATACAAATAGAGGCGTGTTCAGGTTTTGGTCAATCGCTTGCTTAATTCTCTGCGAATGTTACTAAGCAGCTTTGAAAATTTACTCTTTTTTTTTTTTTTTTGCATCAAAGTACTTAATAAGGTTTAATGTGCATTCATGAATTAAAAATAATGAAAATAAATATTTTTGCAAAAGAAAACTCCCACACAACCAACTCTCCCAAATCCCTGTGGCTCTGTTTCTTCCTACTTGTTTGTCTCTGAGCTGGCCACAAAGACTGCAGGATTTCCCATCTGTCTTCATCCTCCTACCGCAGACACCCTGGCAGTTCCTGTTACTCAAGGAATCTGTTCACACATTTTCATCAGCCCACATCTGCCACTCTGACGCCCTGTCAGCCCCGTCTCTCCAAGCTATTTGGTAGCTGCAACTACAAAACCACCTTTTTCACAGGGATGACATCATCCTCAGGAGAAGAAAACCTGCTATCGTGGGTTGAAAATGTTTGCTTTATCTATGTGTAAGCATTGCTCTATTCAAAGCGGGTTAAACAGCCATGCATCTTTATGATGGAAGTTTTGGTTTCTTTGTATGTTATCTAAAAATGCTTCTGTTTTACTCCCAAGTGTGGGGTTTTAGCTGGGCTATAGTTTGTCCATGCCTGTTAAATGTCACTTGAAAGGAATGATCTTTGCCAGCTGGTAATGCCCTTCCACGTGCCGCATGGAGAGGGGTGTGGTCCAGGATTCTGAGAGTATAAATATGAGCCAGAGAAAAAGACTGGGGTGTTGGGTGGAGTTCGGCTTAGGTGTACGGCATGTAGCAGTTTGGAGAGACCAGAGAAGGGGTGGCGGTTTGGAGCAGACAGATGGAGAGAAACTCTTCAGGGTGCAGCATCATGCAGGAGCCTTTTAGCTGCATCTGCGGTTGATGGAGATTGCTGTAGAGCCCTAAGAGAACCCTTGACCCTAACTAGCTGGAAGAAGTAAAGGGGTCTGGGCTGCCCTGTCTTTCTCTCTCCTACTTAAGGTTGGGGGGGGTGATGGAAGAGAGGTAGAGGACGAAAACCCCCAAATAAAAAATAGTTTTAAACAGGAGAGCCATCAGTGGTTTTCTGCTACACATCTATCTCCGTGACATTAACATTTTGGTATGGTCCAAAGGAGCAAGCAAATGACGCTATTCTGATTATCCATTGTATTAAAAAACATTATCTACTACTGAGCAGATCCCTCCACAGTATGCTAGACTGAAACATCACTTGCTGTATGACTATGACAGCACAGGCGCTGCCAAGGCTCCCTCAGGGGGTAAATGTGAAATTTCTCCCCAATGCGCTGCAGCCAAGCGTTATGGGCACAAGGGGGCGACAGACCCCCTTTTGATTTTATGAGCTAACACTCCTCAGTGAAAGTAAAAACTTGCTTGTGGACATCTATCGCTGGATCTAGGGAGAGAAACTTGCAAAGACGCCTCATAAGGCAGGGAAGGCCTTTAATCCCAGCGCTCCGAAGGCCAAGCTGCAGGAACCCAGCGCCATCCTTCAAGAATCTCTACACAGAGATGACCCTGTCTCAAAACCAAACCAAACCAATCGGCACACCAGAAAGGCGACTAAAGACTGAAGCAGAGACTACATGCGTAGCCGGAGAGAGTTCTGGGCCGGGTCCTGACCCTCTTGCTGATTAATTTTGTAACTTATCTGAGGTGTAAGGCTCTGATGGGCAACTGAGGAAACTAACGCCCAGCTGTGCACTGTCATTCGATCACCAATCGGTGCCTGATTAGGTTCCTCGCGTATCTTGGCTCTAGGAATAGTCTGCAATTTGAAAATAGGCTTGCATATATCTCTGTAAGACACTGGCTTCATTCCGTACGTATTGTTAAACAAACAAACAAAGGAGACCAAGGGTTTCCATGCAATAAAAGGATTCGATGAGCTGCTTTAGGTATTAGCAAGAAAAGGACCAGGTCACAATTTCCATATTTTCCACCATCAAGGCTGGGGAGCAATTGGAAATAGATTCAAGCTAAATAAATCTCATCCCCAAAGCTTTGGTTTTCAGCTTCCTGAGAAAGGTCTGTGTTCCAGGCTGTCCTGGAATTCATGAACCCCTCTCTTCAGTGTTGTTTTCCCAGGCATGGGTCACCAGGCCCTGCCTCAAGATCATTTTAATAATAAACACTCGGGGAAGGAGCACAGAGACTGACAATGCTAATTCACTTTGCCTATGGATAAAAAGAGAGAGCTAAGAGGAAGTGGGCACAGTTTAGGGACACAGGAGAGATCCTTTGGGACGGTCCTTGCTGCTTCTGCATTGGTTAGACTAAATTGTGAAGGAAGTTTCACAGTTAGTCCTGGTTTTTTCTGCCCAGCTAAGTTTTAAGTTAAGGTGGAGGGAAGGAGGAAGTATTCTGTCGGGTTTTGCTAATAGCTACTAACGGATTCAATTTCTCTATTTCTTCCTGCCCCGTCCTCCATCCTTGATCAGAACTGAAAACATTTCAGAGTTTGTCTTTCATCAAAGGCGCAGACTGGGATTGTCTGATGGTACAGTAGATGTAGCTTTATTGTCTGAGGACTCCTTGGCTCTTTTCCAGAACGGCCATGCCAGCTTTCACTCCTCCCGAGATGGGCACTTTATCTTTTCTCCATGCCCTCATGAACATTATCTCTGGTTGTGTTTTATAATCGACGGGAGACAGGGTTGGAATCCCGAATACTGTACTTTGGATGTGGCTCAGAGTTGCAGTTAGTTTATGTCAGTAAACACTGAGTCAGATCTATCAGGTGAGGTGGTGACCTCCTGTGATATCTGAATTAGACCCGCTATTTCACACGGCCTCCCTGTGGAGTTTCACCTTCATAGCTGGACTTTCAGACATGATCTCAGCAGGGTCCTCTCCAAAAGTAAATTAATGTTGAAGCAGAAGTAATGGAGACAGACAGTCTACTTCTTGGGAGTCCTGGGAAAACTTTCCACCCAAATCAACCTTTAGGGCTACTTGATTTCGTATGTAACATCCGTGTGTGGGATGCATTGTGAACCATCAGGAAGGACTCAGCTCATCGTGAACAGTGTCAGAAAGTTGTCAGCAATAGCAGGCGAGCATGCGCCTGATCATTTAGGGGGATATTCCCTTCAGATTTGTGCTCTGATGGTGTCACTGTGTTACTGAAATGGCTAAGGTAACACATTGCCTCCTAATGTTACTGGTCACTTCTCAGCTTTCCATCGCCAATGGCCACATTCACTGTGGCTAAGCTTCTGGGACCCTCCATGACTTTGACCGACATTCAAACATAGTATGTGGCATCTGGAAGATATCACCGAGCCTTGTAAAGAGCACGGATGTTTCTAGTATTTTTGCCTAAGCTTGGGCACCAAGAAACTTTGCAGAGGCGTGAGCCCATTCTTGGTGTAGTCATTAATAAAGGACTCAAATCTTTAATCGGCTTCATCAGTGTACTTGCAGGGACTATCTTATGCTAACAGATCGCTAGGTGCTTTGTTTAGAGACCGGTTTTGTGTACATAGCATGTACAGGAAAGGAACCTGGGCTCCCAAGTGCATTACCAAAAGAGAGGTGTGTGCAGAGCTCAAATGAAGTAGATTCCCGAGTTACTAAAGTGTTCCCTAAGCTCCTCTGCTCTGTTGCAATATGTTCACTCCAGCTAACTGCGAGGAGCAGTGTTTTGGTTGTTGTTTCTGTAGAAATATGTATTAGTAGCGTCCTCTTCTCTACCCACCCTAGCTCCCAAATAGATGACACAGAGTCTTATGAGATTTCTTCAACAAATTTTAAGCTCTATAACTGCTCATATATTTCTCTGTTCTTACCCATTTATGCTAGTCTGGCTACCTCCCAGCCATGAGCTCTTTTACTTGCCTTCTGTCATAACTCTCCATCCTCATGGCAAACTCCTCAAGGTCCTCCTTGTGGTGACTTCCTCCTCCCTTCTCCTCTTTCTCTCTCTCTTTCTCCCTTCTCCTCCTCCTCTCTCTGTCCCTCTCTCTTTCTACCTGAGACCTCAGACTGGGAAGGGGAGTCCTTTTTGCTCTCTCCTCTGCCCAGTCATCGGTTCATAAGCTCCTTTATTTGCCTCTCAGGGACAATTGGGAGCATTCTTTACACAACATTGAGACAGGATATTCTTCATAGAAATGACAATGCCCACATCCAGACTGCAACTGGATCTCAGGGCACAGCATCTGAATACAAAGTGTATGAGAACATCGCCCAAGAGTTTCTGATTTACTTACTAAGTTGCCCAATTTATTAGTTACTTATCTTGTTCTTATGATAAAACACAGTAAGTGAGGTGGCTTATAGAAGAGTTTAATTTGGCTTTTCATTCAAGAGGGTTAGAGTCCATACAGGCAAGAAACAGAAAGCATGGCAGCTGGAGTAGACAGCTGAGAGCTTACATCTTGAACTGGTAGCATGAAGCAGAGCAAGCTACAAGTAGCTAGGGCTTTTACTCTCAAAGGCCACCTCCAGTGACATTCCTCCACCAAGGCTGCACTCCCTGAACCCCCTCATACAGTATCACCAACTGGGGACCAATTTGTAAAATGCCCAAGGCTATGGAGGACATTTATCATTTAATACACACACTGAGGCTGGCCTTGAACTCATGAACCTCCTGGCTCAGCTCTGAAAGCCACCAGTTCCTGCATTGCAAGCATTTTAATAATGATTTTGCAAATTGTTTTCTGTGGCTGCTTGGAAGATGAGCTCAGATACAAACAGGGTCACAGTTTCTAGGATTCGAATCTGGTACCTCTCAGCTGCCTGGGCTTCTTTTCACAGAACAAAATGGCACATCTGTGTCTCTGTACATTCACATTTACAGAATAAAGAATGTGGAAGCATCACAGTGCTGGTTAGCGTCCATGCTTTGTGCCACTGTGTGCACGGGGAGGGCCAACAGCAGAGACAGACTGAGTGTGGAGATCTGCTGTGCATGGTAAAGTAATCGAGATGCGATTTGCAGTCAGGAGTCATTGCACATGGTAGCACGTTTTGGTTCCTTTTGGCATATCCAGCGGTTGTCTGAACCACAGCCCTCAGAAATCACTTTGTCCTTTAAGATGGCAGCACAGCTGCCTGCTTTAGCTTCACCAGTGACATTTAATCTGAGGAGAAAGAGAATAGCTGCTCTTAGTTATCCTGAATTGGCCATCTTCTCCTCTAGACTTCTAAGGACTGTAGAATCCACAGTTCTTAAGCACCATACACAGAGTAAAACATGTTTCAACGTTAAAGATGGAGGCTTACCTGAACACATCTCCTCTATATTTTTCAATTTTACTTTCAACTAGAGAAGAATTCTTTCAGGAAAACAATATTCATATGATATATTAAAAAAAGATGGAAGCAGGATTGAATCTCATTCTACTCAGAATGTCTCAATGCAAGGAAATGAGCCGCCTCACTTTCCTGAGCTCCTGTTTCCTGAGTGTATAGGCTATAACCAGCCAGTGCTTGGGGAAGGTGTTCATATGTAGAGTGACAACAGTTAAACACGGTGGGTGTTCAGTGACTGTGCTTAACATACAGACTGAGCTCAGAGGATCTACAGAGGAAAGAGGCTAAGGTCTTGTGATAATCATGACTCTTTATGCCTGTGGGTATTTGATTTAATACTCATACATGCCTCAGGTGTGAACTAGAATCGAAACAACACAGGAAAAATTAGAGTTAACTGTAGGAAGAGATGAGCTCAGATTGCACCGATTTATTGTAAACAGAAGGTGGTGTACGACAGTGGCTGGGCTTTCTTACAGCTGCTCTTTCTTCCTTTTGTCATTTCTTCATGGAGCCCTTTGGGCCTGAGAGGCAACTCTGCTCTCACCCAACTTCCTGCATGCTAGCAGTCACGCCATAGACTTTCTTCCACTGTAAATGGGGCTTTGGCTTATTTCTTCATGCTTCAGGATTTTCTTCAAGTGTAAAGATAATTTCCTTACGGCTAATCTGTTCAAAATGCCTTTAAGGTTTCCTAGGCCATCTCCTATCAGACCTTTGGAGATCGCTAACATTATTTTATCAATTCACCAAATAATCATGCATTTGGTTACATTTTCCTTATCTGAAAACCAGGGTAAGAGAGTTAAAACAAAAGCAGGGCTTGACTGATGCTCTTTCTACCGTAGCTCAGCAGCCTCCGGGCTTACCTGATCACTGCCATGTGATCATTTTATACTCATGGTAAAATGACTGATGGACTGAGCTGAACCCATACACTTCAGATATTACAGTTTTATTATCACCGTGAATCACAATAATGTAAACATGTTACATCATAGCCTAATTAAGTAACACACACACACACACTGGAAAGTGTTGTGCAGGTTTCTGGGTGAGTAGAGTTATCAGTGTCCAGCTTAGCTGTGGATCCCACAAGCTACAACAATAACCCACTTATACTGCTGGTGCAATAGTGGCAGGACTATTGTGGAACTAACCAACCATTTTCTGATTGAATCTGAGGTTCACTTTGCAGTATGGCCTCTGCCTCAGCTCCTGTCTCCAGGTTCCTGCCCTGCTTGAGTTCCTGTCCTGAATTCCTTCAGTGATGAGAAGTGATATGAAAGCACAGCCAAATAAATAAACTCTTTTTTCTCTAACTTGCTTTTGGTCATAGCAACAGTAACCCTAAATAAGATACTGTGAAAGCATTAGAAAGAATCAGGGTAGATTTTATGAGACAAGATGTGTATATTTTTTTTTTGTAAATATAGTCTAACCCATAACATTTGTTTTAAAATAATTCCCACTTTAAAGTCTCACTTTTTGAAAAAAAATTCAAACTATGGTCTTGTATACTGTCAACATTTGCTGTCTAGGTCAACAATGTGTTTCTCAATCTCTAAACTTAATACATTATTGTATTTCATATAACATATCTTTATGTTTCAGTATTTTAAATTTCAATCATTTTTATTCTAAATGATTAAAAGGCATGTTTTAAGTATTGACTTGTGCAATTTGCATAAATTTACTCAAGATTTGTGTCTTGAGTAAACACTTTGCTATGATACCATTGCTATCATAAAACAACATGACCAAAAGCATCTTGGGAAGAAAAGGATTTATTTCACTTATAGTTCCAATGAGTCCTTCACTGAGGTAAGTCAAAGCAGGGACTCAAGCAAGCCAGAAAGCAGGAGGCAGGGACCATGAAGGAGCAGGAAGAAGACAGGCATCAGCAGTTTATAAGGTACAGGGAAAACCCTCTGTTCAAATGAGCTGTTTAAGTTTAATTGGGCATGTGTAAGCCAGAGGGGTCTTTTGATTGCTTGCTTTCAATACTTTGATAACTGAACCTTGGTAGTCAGCCTCAGGGGAGGAAGTGGCCAAATAAGGGAAAAGACCTTGGTGGCTGGATTGGAACAGTTTTTTTGCAAGGCAGAGGAATGAGGAAAAAGGCAGAGGAATGAGGAAAATGGCCATGGCCTGCTGGCACCATGTTTGCCATGTTCAGCCAGGCTAGATACCCTCCTCCCCTCCCAGGTTACTCTATGTTTTGTCAAGCTGACATAAAACTCACCAGCACAATTAATAAAAAATGGAACTCAACATAATAGCTTCTTCTTTAAAAAATTAGAAGCAATGTAATTTCTTCTTCTTTACAGAAATTTCTTCTTCTATACAGAAATCTGATTGAATCCTGCCTGCTTTTGCTTATGAAAAACATAAACCTGCTGCTGTCATGACACGGCCCAAGAATGGAGTCGTGTGAGAAGCCCGAGTGCTTGAGGTGCTTGTGTGACACTCCAAGAAAACAGGACAAGTGTCTTATGACTTGGGGCTGGAGAGATGGCTCAGAGTTTAAGAGAACTGGCTGTATTCCAAAGATCCTGAGTTCAATTCCAGCAATTCCCAGCAACCACAAGGTGGCTCATAACCATCTAAAAAAAATGAGATCTGGTGCCCTCTTCTGGTATGCAGGCACACATGCAGGTCAAATACTATAAAAATCATAAATAAATAAAATATTAAAAACAAAACAAAAAACCCGAGTCTCTTTTCTTTAAAATATAAAATGTTCTTGGATGTGTTTTTGTGCTCTAGTAGGTGCAGCAGAAGAAAAAGTGACTTTACTTCAGACTGATTATTACTACTGATTGATAATGTTTAAACTGTTCTTTGTGTGCTTCTCTGGAAAACTCTATTTGCCATGCTCAGCTTGCCTTTGTTATTGTATTCAGCTTGAGAATTCTTAACCCTCAGCATAAACTGTCTGCTTCTCTGAATAAAGTCAGCTGTTGTGTCAGACTGTTCTCCAGGTCCTCCTGCCTCTGGAGTGGTGATACATTGCTCCTTGTTATGCCTGTAATTATGAATTCTGCTCAAACATATTACTTAAGTATGAAGCATCAGTTCTCCCACTGCAATCTCCCATGCAGGCTCCCACAATAAGAAAATGAGACCCCGAAGAGCAAAGAGCTCTTGACTGCTTTGTGATCTACACACACTTATGGCTTAGATGCCAAGTATGCCCTAACTGGGCACATACTGAGACTCAGTGTCCAGCTGCTGATGCTACCCATGGGTGAATGGAGCATGGGGACGTTAATCCTGTCAATGGATTAACTAGCTGAGGAGTTCCCATCTGAATGAAGTGACCCTCACAGGAAGGGGCCATGCCCTTGAACGGCCTATCTGCCCCTGTGTCTCCTTTCTTCTCTGTCCCTGTGTTCTACGAGGTGAGCAGCTTTGCTTGTCTCTGCCCTTCCACTGAGGTTCTGCATTGCCACAGCAATCACAGCAATGGAGCAGCAGACCAAAGGCTGGGACTTCTTCACTTCAAAATAAAAGATACCCAATCATCTTTCCATTCTTGTTTGTCTCAGATCTTTTATTACTATGACAAAAAGCTGATTATGCACAATTTTATCATATCCTTTCAAACAACTGTTAATATGTAGGTAATTTCTCTCAGATGTCAGAGCTCCACACTGATTTTACTTATTTTTCTTTCATGCTCTGCCCGTTGGGACCAGACAAATTGATCTGAAGACACCCTGTGCTATATTTTCACCAAAAATTAAAATGTGCTTCTTAAGACATTCCATGTAAAACTTCATTGCAGGCATGCACATACATATTACCTTTTATTAGGCTGGTATCTTCTCATATGTGAAGAATTTCAACACCCTGGGAATCATATTTTCGGCTGTTCTGAACCCCTTTAATATTAGCTATCAGTGTTAGAGCCCTATAGCCCTAAAGACCTGAGATGTTTTGCGGTAACCTACTCCTAAATATTTTGTATCAACTGGCTATGAACGTGTGCCCCTGTAGGGTATATAGTATTGTCATCTCTATACCCCGAAAGATCTACTTTCTAATATGTAAATGTTAGTTGCTTCCTCACCTGCCCAAAATGTTGGTTCTCTGGGATTATCATGTTAAAAATCAACATGCTGGAGATTTTTTGGGGTTTTTTTTTGGGGGGGGGGGTGGAGGGGTCACTTAACCATCGATCTGGCCAAGAGATACTGAAAGACACACAGGTGTGGTCCTGCTGTTGATTGGTTCAGGTGAGTAAGCTGTGGAACCTCTCCCACTAGACTAATAAGCAGTTTTGATATCAGAAAGGAAAGGGATTTGGATGAAAAAATAG
>REGO01001282.1:62227-81814 GCA_010120015.1 Rhombomys opimus
AAAGAGCTGGAGGCTGGTGCTGGAGGTAGAATGGGAGCAGAGCAGGGAGGCATGGTGGCATGGGAGTCCTCTTGCTTAGGTGGTTAGCTGCCTCCAGAAAAAAGGCTAACAGGCTTGTACTATACAGATGTCTCCATGTCCTTGTTATTAAGCCCCAAGCAGCAGCCCCCTAAAAGTTCCTGCAATAGAAATGAATATTCGAGTTAGCTTCTCTATACTCACACATCAGAGCTTAAAGCAGAGTTGTTTATCCACTTCCAGGCCTTGTCAGGCAATTCATAACTTAGTCCAATCCAAAATGAAAAGTCTTCTTTCTTTATCCAGTCCTGTAGGAATCTCTACAACCAAAACAGAGTAGGACTTAACCCGGAGACTGTGTCTGGGTGGCTCCTTCACCAGACTCCTGAAGCATAGTTCAAGGTCACCTGTCTCTGACCTGAGTGCCCAGGTAATTCTTCCTCCTTTGTGAAATCTGGGCCCATATTTATGATCCTAGGACACTCGCCTTCCAGACACAGTTATTGGCTCCATGTCCTTAGTCTCTCAGACTATGAGCTTCCTTAAAGTCCCCACTTCCTTTGCGTGGAGCATGTGTAAGTCTAGACAGTGGTGTCGCTTCAAGAACAGCTAATGTCTCTGTTTTGTTGAACAACTTACCAGCTCTTCTTGGTCTTGAACAAGCAGCAAAGTGGCTCCTTTTTGATCACAGTCATCCAGACCTTCCTTCCAAGTGTTGGGAACTTCCAAAAAATGTATGCATTTATGTCTGTGTGGAATCCAGTCTTTTGGGCAAATTGACTTAGCTGGACTCTCTGAAGTGAGAGGGAGACACGGAATATTTCTACCTGTTCTTACTGCACCACAGCCAATTACACATAGTATTTGCTTTACTAACACACTCTTTCACTAACTTGTGCAGGAACGAGAGTACTGTCATGACAAATCTAAATATACATAACCTATAATATATATAAATATATATTCACTGTTGTTTCTATTAATGAACTTTAGGCAAAGTTAACTACTTGATCCATTTGGTAAAACAAATATCCCATTTGAGATTTTCTTAAGTTAATGATCAAGTGTGCTAGCACACTGAGGCAGTACAGCCAAGTGGTTAAGACCTCAGGCTTCAAGGTCACACAGTTTCAGAGATGTTCCCAGCATTACCAACTACCCATCACAAGACCCTCAACAAGTTTCTATGCAGCAATTTCCTGTAACATAGGACTACGGTGATACACTGTCTTCAGGGATGCTGTTGTAAGCCTTGGCTGATGTAACCGCCCAGTAAATAGCAAATTCAGCAAATATTCTCAAGAAATTCAAGCCACAAAGATTACCTGTTGTGTTATGTGTGTTCTCTTGAATACACACACCTTGTTTTTCTATTGATGGTTTTTGTATTAGGACTCGAACTAGGAAACAAGAAAACACAGAGAGAATTCAGTGCTGAAGTGAATGGTGTGACAGGTGTTTTATTTCTCACTCCAGGAAACTGAAGCTATTTCCACAAACCTGAACATCTGGATTGAAGATAAAATATTAGCAAACTACATTGAGAACCTGTTTAGAGACAGAATATATGAACAAAGAAGAAAAATGCTGAACATATGGATTCACAACACTGTTAAGTCACATTTTATCTAATGGCCTCACGGAAACTCTAAACTTACCCACACTCAGGCCTGAATGAGTATTATTACATCCCTTTCAAGAAAGATGGCTTACTGCCATTGGAGTTTAGTAGCCATTTAATAAAATAAGCTTCTGAGCCTTTTAGGTATCTTTGTTGTTATTGTTTTTGTCACAATTATGACTTTTTTTTAGGTTCTGAGTACATGTGGGGAGTGTGTTTGCAGGTGGGGGGACACTTGGAGTCAGCTCAGAACACACCCAGACACCAAATCCTCAGCACAAAGAAGATTTATTACCGTGGGGCGAAGAGGGGCTGTGTGTGCCTCTGGATCAGGCAAAGACAACAGCAGGTGTGTTTTTGCAGGAGTGGGTTTTTAAGGAGAAAAATGGGAAGTCTGTGCTAGGGTGAGTTGGTAAGTCCTGATTGTGCTAACTTTAGCCAGTGTAGCCAAATAGTGAATTTGGATTACTGGACCTTGATGTTTTGATAGTTGGACCTTGGTGTTCAGCCTCAGGAATAAGCTAGGCATAAGGAAGTGGCTAAAATAAGGGACTGAACCTTGGGGGCCAGCTTGAGAAGCATAATATAATTGTTTAGCAAAGGAGAGGAAAGGGGAAAGGGCAAAACCTGCTGGCTGCCATCTTTGCCATGCTCCGGTCTTTTAGAGAGCCCTTGGTAACACTCAGAGGAATTTGGAAGCATGAAATGAATGTGAAGTTTCTGCCATGGACATGGATACTGTCCTGTAAGCCCTCATGTCATTGACTTTCCCCAGGTTCCAGGGGCCAAGTCATCTGAAGAGGCAGTGATATTTGTGACAGAAAGAGAGGAAGACTTCTGAAACCAAAGCTCTTGCCTTACCTACCTAAGATGCTCATCCCAACCAGGATCAAGAGAAGAAGGATCAGCCCGGCACAGCTGAGCTTCAGAGCCAGCCTGTGTGAACGTGGGCACTGGCAGGCATCTGTGAAGTTAGAAACCTTGTTACTCATTTAGGTCAGTTGAGTACATCTGGAATACTAGTTAAAGGTGGTTTAGATTAACACAGACAATTGGATTCAAGTAGAGGGCTGGCTGCAGATATGAGCCTTCTTAAAGCAGAATTCTATAAAATCAATTCTCTGTTAGTTTCAACTGTTTGCTTTGGTATAGTAGGACTGAAAAATAATGTGTATGCAGGTATAATGCACAAAGGAATAGAGGCACCCTGTTGGTTGAGGTTGTGTTCTCACCCAGTCAGGACAGCCATTGTGAGCTCCGAATTAAAGGCAGGGTGCCCTCCCCCTCCGGGAGTCCCCTGCTCTCTGACTGACATCATCTGGAGAATATCTTTAGACACAGACTCCCCTAACCACAACAAACATTTCATATATGGCTTCTGACATCTCCCTGCTAGGTTCCCCTCCCCAGGCATATATGATAATTAGGTACCGTGTTTCCATTCATATGAAAGGAGCTTGCTGTATAATGCAAATCAAGCATCCTTAAAGTGCCTAGTTCCAACCAATTATATACACCTATTCTGGAGCTCCACACCCAATCACCAAGTGACATATAGCCTTTGTTCTCTGTAATTAAAGCTGAATTAGCCATCAGGTGTTCCAGGGGTTTGGGACCCCTGTACTGAGGAAGGCACCACTGTACTGAGGTCTACTTCTCTGCCTGACTTCCTGGGCTGTTGGGAGACAGCCTCCAGGCAGGAAGAAACCAACAGTGTTAAAAGCTAATCAGGGCTGTACAAAAATAAATCACATGTCCTAGTGCAGGAAGGGAGTCAAAGTATCTTTAAGTTGGATCTCTTCTTAAACAATAGATACTTTTCATGATTAGTTTTTCAATAATTGTGACTTTCAGTGCCAATGACATATGATTCTATTCCTGAAAATTAGGTCTGCTTCAGTGCTGTTTACTATGATCTTCTCCACCTTGGATGTAAGTTATGTCATCCAAGGAGAATGTAAACTGGTACAACCACTCTGGAAAGCAATCTGGCGCTTTCTCAGACAACTAGGAATAGCGCTTCCTCAGGATCCAGCTATACCACTCCTAGGCATATACCCAAAAGAGTCTCAAGTACACAATAAGGACATTTGCTCAACCATGTTTGTAGCAGCCTTATTTGTAATAGTCAGAAGCTGGAAACAGCCCAGATGCCCCTCAGTGGAGGAATGGATGCACAAATTATGGTATATCTACACAATGGAATATTACTCAGCAATAAAAAACAAGGAAATCATGAAATTTGCAGGTAAATGGTGGGATCTGGAGAAGATCATCCTGAGTGAGCTATCCGAGAAGCAGAAAGATGCACACGGTATATCCTCACTCATATAGACATATAATATAGTATAAACCTACTAAAATCTGTACACCTAAAGAAACTAATCAAGAGGAAGAACTCTTGCTAAAATGCACAATTCTTATGCAGAAAGGCAAAGAGGATGGACATCAGAAGAAGGAGAAAAGAGAGAACAAGTCAGGAGCCTGACACAGAGGACCTCTGAAAGGCTCTGCCCTGCAGACTATCAATGCAGATGCTGAGACTTATGGCCAACCTTTGGGCAGAGTGCTTGGAATCTTAGGAAAGAAGTGGGAAACAGTAAGATCTGGAGAGGACAGGAACTCCATAAGAATAACAGAACCAAAAAAATCTGAGCACAGGGGTCTTTCCTGATACTGATACTCCAACCAAGGACTAAGCATATAGATAACCTAAGACCGCTGCACAGATGTAGCCCATGGCAGTTCAGTATCCAAGTGGTTTCCATTGTAGTAGGAACAGGGACTGTCTCTGACATGAACTGATTGACCTGCTCTTTAATTATCTCCCCCTGAGGGGGAAGCAGCATTACCAGGCCACAGAAGAAGACAATGCAACCACTGCTGAAGAGACCTAATTGACTAGAATCAGAAGGAAGGAAAAGAAGTCCTCCCCTATCAGTGGACTTGGGGAAGGGCATGAATGCAGAGGGCAGAGGAAGGGAGGGATTATGACGGGAGGAGGGAGGGAACCACAAGGGGGATACAAAGTGAATAAAGTCTAATTATTAATTTTTTTAAAAGGTATTGTTCCTAGTTAAAAAAAAATCTGTTAACAGTTTCTGACAAGCAGCCTTAAAGAGTTGTGGTTCACATTCTTGACACAATACAGAAAGATTACATTTAAAACATTGCAGTATTATATAAGGAAGCTCAGTTGTGTCACAGAAACTCATACTATACCATGACCACTTTAGACATACTTTCTGCCTCTGTATCTGTCTCTTTTCATCCATCCCTAAATCATGGTATCCTTTATAAATGCTTCATATCAGTCTTCCACATTTCTGGCAGACAGGGGGTCAGTTGCACCAGTGGTCAGTGCTAGGATGCTGTGGAGCTGAACCATGGTATTTGTGTTCTGTAGAGAAGTTTGGACCAGGCAAGAAGTTTGCTTTACAGCAAGTCTTCCTGCTCAAATTACCCCTTTTCTTGTAGACATAAAATATCCTCTCTTCAGAGTCTTATGACTAAAGCCACAAAGAATGGCTGCCCTAATTTCACACTGACTGATTGACTAAAAATGGAATGTGTGAGCTTTGAGCCCAATTCCTTTAGCTTCTGGTTTTGCTGTGACTCAAATTCCTATCTGATTTTTTTTTTTTTTTTTTTTTTTTTTTCTCCCATGTTGTAGCAATCTACACTCTTCAGCGCTGACAGACAGCTGGTCATCTTCAAAGCAACAGCTTAAAGCTGTAGGAAAATAAATCATAATTCTGCAGGATATTCTAACACCTAAAGGAGAAATAAAAAATACTGACCTGGGGAAAGAGATGGAGGTGATGCACGCTGAGCCCCCGGAGTCCTGGGTGCCTTTAAATTTAAGTAGACCGTTGCTGTGTCCATTGCAGACGGAAGCTGGGACACTGAACTTGTGAGCAGGGACACAGTCCAAGTCCTTTGAGGTGAAATGAGAAAAAGAAAGTCCTCTGCCAATGCCCTGCGGGGTTCACACCTATAACTCTTGTGTCTGTGGGTGTCTTTCTAGTTATTGACCTTGGTGTCTGTCCAGCTCACACAGCTTACACACTATTGTCTTTTATTTTTCTTTATTCTTGTTTCATACAGTACATCCTCACTGCAGTCTTTCCTCCAGCCTCTCTCCCCCATACCTCCCCTTTCCCTGAGACATACTGCTCCTTTGTTTCCCTTCAGAAAAGAGAAGCCCTCCTGTGATATCAGCCAAATACAGGATAACAAGATGCAATAGGACTAGGTGTAAACTGTCATATCAAGGCCTGACAAGGCAACCCAGGAGGAGGAAAAGGGTCCCATGAGCAGGCAAAAGAGTCAGGGACACCCCGACTCTAACTGTTAGGAGCCCCACAAAAAACAAAGCTATACATTCACAGCATGTATGCAGAGGGCCTAGCATAGACCCGTGCAGGCTTCATGATTGCTGCTTCAGTCTCCAAGAAACCCTATGAGCCCTCCTTAGCTGATTCTGTGTTTTGTGTTGTCCTGGTGTCCTCTGGTTCCCACAATACTTCCTCTCCTTCTTCCGTGGGGTTCCTTGAGCTCTGCCTGATGTTTGGCTGTGGGTCTGCTCCCATCACAGGTTATCATCTAAAAGTAAGAAGGTATAACTTGTTGTTTCCTTTTCTTAAATAAAGAGAGGGGCTTTTTGTTCTAATTTCTGTAACCATCAGTTCTGAGTTATTTTCTCAGGGTTGTTGTTAGGTACAATGATGAAAATCCCAACCATTCTATTTTACCAATGAGGACTCAGGAGTCAGAGGTTAGGGGGAAAACCTGCTAGCTCAAAGAAGCAGAGAAAGTAACCAGACCTTGCTTCTCAGCCTAGGTCTGGATGGAAACACCCCAATGAGCTAATTAGTTCAACTAACAGCCCAGGAGGAAAAGGCCAAAAACTCCAAGGCCAAAGGCTTGCTAGTTCAAAGCCCCAAAAGCCAGGGTGCTGAGGAGCTGAAGCCGAAAAAAAGCCAGAGCTTGATCTAAGAGCCCTTTGTTCTTCTTCTCCACCATGTCTTAAATAACCCTCAATTCAAAGTCCATCCTACATTTAAATCACTGTCAGCTGTTTCATGTTCCACCTCTTGACCTAGGGTTAACATTATTAGATCCACCATACAGAGAGCTCTTAGATTAAAGCTGTGTGCTAGGCCTGGGTATAACACACCATAATCAACTGCTTACAATAAACAGAAAGTTCATGGATTAAAGGTGTGTGATAGGGCTCACCACTATAAAGAAACAGGGTGTTACAGTTCACAGTTTTGGGGATCACAATGGGATACTGCAATACAGGGTGGGTGAGCTCAGGGTGAGTGAAATATAACATGCTTCCTCAGTTGAAACTGAAGAGACCACTCTCTCCAAATTATCAGCAATTAAAATAGATAATATATTAGGCTGTGTTACAAAAATAAATTAACATGTGAAAATCCATGGTTATGTTTGACATGAGTGGAAGCTGTAAAATTCTCCTGAAACATCCATGCTGCAAAGGAAGCTGTGGAATGTGGAAAGGGCACGAGCTTGGGAAATTTTAGTGACTGACACAACAGGAAAAGCGATGAGGAGGGAGCCATGTGTGCCACTCAGCACTGTCCTGCTCCATACTTCACGTGGATGAGACAACATTCCCCTAAGTTAAGGACGTCATCTGTCAGAGTGCAGGGAGTGTAGGACTTAGGTCTCTGGGGTGTGCAAACTTCTCCAGGGATTTTGCAGCCCTAGAGCCTCAGAGCAAAGACATCAAATACCAAGTCAAATATTCTCACATTACAGTGAGGAAAAGGAAAGCAAGGATTTCCATCAAGTCACCTTTTATTTCAGAGTGGAATTGTTCCAGGTACTCACAGTTACATGGCCATGAGAGCAGTCTGATGGGTGTGAGTTCCAGAAGATAGGAGATGTGTACATACAACCAATACACAGCTCATACTCATTCCCCCAGATGATGACTATGATGTGAGGGCAAACCTGTGTGAGGTCTCACAGCTCACTTAAGACTCAGTGCATCCACTGTAGCTGTTACTGTTTGATCATGGTCGTTTCACTCAATGCACATTGCCAGGCACAGTGTTCTGTGTCAGGCTCCATCTATTTATTTTCTGCATTGCTGGGAATTGAACTTAGGACCTCATGAATTCAAAGGATGCACACAATCACTGACCTATGTTGCCAAGACTTTATGTTCCCAAGTGCTTTGCCAACACTGAAAACTTTAGCAATTACACGAGATTTTCCAGAGTTTCCTATTGTGAGTCGTGATATTTTAAAATCAATTATGGAGAATTTATGAAAATATTCTCAAATTATGGTACACAACAATTTCAGTATATCGGAAGGCCTCGAGCCTTAGTATTTAGAGAACTGTGTCCTTTGTGCTCTGACTTCCACAAACACAGTTAGGCATTCATGTGTGTTTTGCTTGCACACACAAACACAGTCTATCTATCTATCTATCTATCTATCTATCTATCTATCTATCTATCTATTACTCAACGTTCTTAAACATTTTTTTTAAATCTAAAAGCCAGTGACTAACATCATATTCAGTGATACAAGACTGAAAACATATTCTCTAGATCAGGAGTGTCTGCCCTCCTATCTTCTACAATGAGTGTAGAAGTCTCATCATGGATATATAGTGAAGTGACATATTGCTGTGTTTGTACTTTGCTTCTATTTGCACTGGGGAGGAGATGTGAAATACATCCTGTGTTGGATTTTCTTGCATAAAGATTACCACATGTGGGCAACTTAAACAATAAAATGTTCTGAGAGTTCTGGAAGTCAAAGTCTACAATCAGAGTGTTCTCAGAGTTGATTTCATGTGAGACCTCCCTCATTATCTCAGAGCCATCTTCTTGTTTCTCCATGTCTCCCTCCCCTGTATCTGTGCCATAACCCTTTTGCTATCAGTCACAGCAGAGCAGGGTATAACTTCAAAGCTTTGTTTTAGCTAATGAACTGAGAGCCTGTCTCTAATAGAGTCCCATTCTGAGGCACAACATATGAATGGGAGGGACACAGTTAATGGCATAGCCTAGTGTGTTTAAACCAGTCCAGTGATAGCTTTTTTATATTGTGTACATTCTAAAACATTTGTTTATTGATTGATTGATTCATTCATTGATTGATTTAATGTTTGTGTGTGGGTGTGAACATGCAATTCTGTATCAACTCATAAGAGTTGTTTCTCTCCTTTCACCCTATAGGTTTTAGGGATCAAATTCAGGACACCAGGTTTGGCTGCAAGAGCTGTCATTCTCTGAGGCAGCTTTAAGTATAAATGATTATATCTGTATATATGACTGAGTATCATAGCTGAGTGGATGGCTATTGACATACACAGGACAAATAGCAAAGACTCATGGCTTCTATCACCAAGTGAAACCATTGGTTAGCACCAGACATTAAATGCAAACCCTTCTGAATGGGAAGCACTCTTCCTGACTTGTCCTGCCATAAATGCCACCAGTACTCATGAAGCCTTCAAAACCATAATGGATAGGACATTGGCTAGAAGCCTTCCAATTTCAAGGTTCAGAATTTTCCACTGCAAACAAGAGCAGGTCAGTTGTCTTTGTGCACAGGAAATAACAACCACAAAGGTCTCCAGAGAAGCAGGTTTTGTAACTCTGGTCAGCAGACCCATTAACCATCTGTGTACCAACAGACCTACTAGCATCTGCCTGGAGTCTATAGAGATCGATTTTTTTTTTAATTTCTGTAACAAATGCTCTATAATTCTGTTGTCAAAAACAAACATTGTAAATGGGGGAAAGATGAGGGGTCAGCCCTAGAATTCACTCTTCTTCAAGTCCCCCTTTCATAAAAAATATGACCCCCTTATTAGGTGGTCACTCTTGTTCAACCACTCAGTAAACAGCCACTTACATGTGTTACAAGACACAGTATTTGTTGGGAGGGTGGCATGTGAACATATTGAAGTGTGGAATACACATTATGCAAGACAATATATGAACAAAGCTGGACACAGAAACAAAGCAGGGAGGCCAAATGCTCTTGTGATGGTGCATGGATGGAGGGATCTGTCGTTATGAGTGGAGTGAAAGTCAGAGAATGTACCTGAAGCACAGGAAGTCCCAAACCAATGAGCAAGAGTCTTTGGTTGTGGATATGTCACAAGATAGAAAATTACATTAAAAGATGTGTTTTATTCATCACTGAATATTTATGGTGAATTCACAGGAGGGGCACATGCAAACAATTTCTGAAACCTCATATTAATCATTGCCTCTGTTTATATAGAAAACAGGATTTCAAGGATGTGTTTACTCCTTGGCTTCTCAGGGTAATTATTTTTGTAAAGTTTTCCTTATGAATGTTTAACTTCTGTGCTATTTGTCCTTCAGAAATATCAGGCTTATACATGTCATATTTCTCAGTTATTTAACAGCTGCCCTCTTCATTGCTTTAACTTGGCTGACAGGTAACTTTATACCCCATTATCTGGTTTGGTTCCCGACATCCTTCTGTCTCTGCTAACTGTGGCCAGCTCATTTACTCCCTCTGTTTTCATGCTTCATTCATTTAATTTAACCTATTGAAGAAATCCTCTCACCAAAGCCAAAGTTGTCTATAATTGGTTGGCTATGATAAGGTTGCTATGTGACTTTAATATTTACCTTAAAATATTTATTTGGTTACAAATTTTTCATCAGCTTTCCTGTTTGTTTCCCCCTGGTTCTGGTGTGGTTTGTGGTAAAGGAATGCCAAGGCTTTGCCTATGAAATGTCTCCAATGAGTCAGTATTGTGATATATGCATTGTGTGTGGAAATGTCATCGATCAGCTGGCTGAAGGCTCTTTCCCTCCACCTGGATAGGCAAGATGCTCTCCCACTTCTGGTCCAGGGAGACTTGCTCCCCTTTTACCCTCAGGGTTTGCAGAAATGAGTCATAGCCATTGCTGGGAAATCAGCAGCATTTGGTGCCTTGTAGTGTTCAGTATTTCTCCAAACCTCAATGACCATGACCCTCAGCTCTCAAGGTTCAGACCCTAGGGCTCTGCTGGACCCTTGGCAGAACCTGTGTTTGAACTCTCAGTCCCAGGTCTGAGACCCTTTTCCATTACCACTAGGTATCTCTCCAGGATTTTCCCAGCAACAAGGACCTTGGTTTCTGTTCTCTCCTCTTTCAGGATCAGCTCTGCCTGCTCTGTCCTCTTTCTCCTTCTTTCCTTCTCCCTCCCATCCTGGTTGGTCACAAACCAATCAGCTGCTTTTTCAGCTTTCCAGCAGCAGCCGCCTTACCGTAGTCACAGCATGACCAGCTTGCACTCGGGAGTCCTGCCTCAGCCTCTGTTGTTCTGTAGCCTGTGCTCTCTGTTCTCCCTGCTGCTATATCCCTAGCGTTAGCAGCTCAGCATGGACTGCTTAGAGAAAACATGACAAGACCACTTCAGAGGAGCCTTTTTTGAGGAGTGATGTTGCAACATCAGGCAGGCTGCTTCAAGCAGACTTGGTGAGCCAGAGCCACCTTCCTGAAAAGCTTGAGCAAAGACCTTTGGACCAGTCATGGCCTTGGGTTTCTGACCATTCACAGCACTATGTTTGGATCAGTCACAGCCTTGACTCTTGCAACAATCACAGGATTTGAGGCTTGTGTATTGGAGCAGTCACAAGCTGGACTCCAGGGTCATCTTGAGCTCAGTGAACATTCTGATAGCAAAGAATCTGGTTTAAACTGTTTCTGAGAGGTAAACCAAACTTAGTGACTTAATACAACAAATGGTGTGAGTGTGAGTGTGAGATCAATGAGTGACTATGTGAGTGAATTATGTGTGCGTTTGTTCTTGAATATTAAGTGTGGGGCATACCTGTACATGTGTGGAGGTCAGAGGACAAATGTGTACATAGGTCCTCTCACCTTTCTACTTTGTTTGAAACTGTGTATTGTTTGCTGCTCCCTTAGACAAAGAGGCCCAGAACCTTCTGAAGACTGTGTCCAACTCCCTTCTTCTCATAGGGGCACACTAAGATTGCAGATATTTTCACTTCTGCATAGCTCTTAGATAGGTTCTGGAGATCCCAGTTCAGGTCATCATGCTTTGTGGGAAGTACTTTTATGCACTGAGCTGTCTCCTCAGCCCACAAGTGATAGCTTACATCACCGTCTGTAAGTCAGGTATCTGGGACAGCTGAGCTGGAAAGGGAAGATATTGCATGCTTAAGACAGACAGGGTCTTGAATTCTGTGCTGGAGTACCCACCCAATGTATGAGACCCTGAATTTGAGACACAGAGCAGGAGAGAAAGGGGGCAGAGGAGAGGAGGTATGGGAGAGGAAGGGGGGAAGATACAAGAACCACTTCCTTGTCATATATGTGAGAACCCCAATGTGCACACTGAGCTCTCTTGCTTTGCCTCTGTTTCACGCCCGGATGCACTGGTACAGACTGTACCACTGGCAATGTTGTCAGCCTCATCAGGGTCGAGAACGTAGCAAGTTAAACCTGCTTCTTAAGATGCCAGTGCTGAGACACAAGAGTCACAGCCCTAAGGCTGGATTCAAGGAGGCTTGCAGTACAATCCCACCACAGCCCTTCTTACATTTTATGTAGGAGGTGTCCTCTGAAGGAGGCTCAGGTGTTGATGTTCTGGTCCTCAGCTTGATTACAGATGCAGTCCCTGAGAGGTCATTAGGGAATGAGGGCTCTGCCTCATTTTAATCCACTGATGAGCTCAGAACGTGATAACAGTACTGGGGGATGGGGGAGCCTCTGAGATCAGGTGTAGGTGACATGCCGGAAACATGCCTTTAGAGGCTCTGGCTTGTCCTTGGTCCCTCTTTGTCTCCCTCTTCTGCTTCCAGTTGCCACAAGCTCTCTGCCATCACCTTCTGCATCTCTGTGGGCCCAGAAACACATTTACCGGGGCAGAAAATCCTGAAGCTGGGCCAAAGAAGTGCTCCCTGCTTTAAGTGTTTCTCTCAGCTGCTTTTAATAGAGATGTAAAGTCCCACTAACACCCCTTGGAAAGAAGACAGGAGGAGGACAAAACAAAACAAAAGAGAAGTATTTCTAGATACCTTCAATATTTCCCTGAAGTGTTCCAGAATCCACTTCTGCTATCCAGTTTAAGGATAGCACAACATCCATTACCAATAACCATCTATACACATGAAGCATGCTGCCTGCATTCAGGACAGGGTGGAGTGTTTCCAGGCTCTTGGTGCCTAATTCAGGGGTAGCAATGTGGCTGGGAAACCTCATCTAAAGCAAGGCTATAGTACACATTGGAATACACTGTAATAAGTACATGCAGACACAGGAGTGAGTACTCTGGGGCCCTGATGGTTGTTGGGGCTTCCTTTTAGGGGATCAAGAGAAGGACTGTGGTTACAAGGAGCTTAATTTGGGTGGTTCTCTGTTTTGACTAACAAGCTTGGATTGCCTAAACCCTTCCCCCATCATGTCTGTTTTGAATGGTACGCATATTCAGTTATTCTGGGCCTCAGATTGTAAATAGAAGATTCTCTCAACAGGTTTGTTTTGCCTTATTGAGCACATACCCCAGACCAGTCTAGACTGGACTGACCCATTTCCCATAGTTCCAAGATACATTAATATTATGTTTGATTATAAACTGTCAATGCTTGATGGTCCTTAGAGGGATCAAAAACTTCTATTGTTTAAAGTAGGTGAAAAGTGCAGCGCTATGGCTGTGGAGGTCTTAGTGTGCAAACAGATCACAAGGTGCATTGTTTAGACAAGGGACGTGTATGCATAGCATGTACAGGAAAGGAACCTGGGCTCCCAAGTGCATTACCAAAAGAGAGGTGTGTGCAGAAGTCAAATGAAGTAGATTCCCAAGTTCCTAAACTGTTCCCTAAGCTCCCCTGCTCTGTTGCAATATGTTCACTCCAGCTAACTGCGAGGAGCAGTGTTTTGGTTGTTGTTTCTGTAGAAATATGTATTAGGGTCCTTTTCTGCTACCCACCCTAGCTCCCAAAGTGAAGACATGGAGTCTTATGAGATTTATTCAACAAGTTTTAATCTTTATAACTGCTCAGCTATTTCTCTATTATACTATTTTTCTATTATGCTAGTCTGGCTCCCTCCCAGCCATGAGCTCTTTTACTTGCCATTTGAGTCTCGCTTTGGCCTTCTGCCATGACTCTCCATCCTCATGGCAAACTCCTCAAGGTCCTCCATGTGGTGACTTCTTCCTCCCTTCTCTTCTTTTTCCTCTCTCTCTCTATCTCTCTCTTTCACTTTCTGTCTATCTTTTTTTGTCCTCCTCTCTCTGTCCCTCTTTCTTTCTACCTGAGACCTCAGACTGGGAATCAGTCTACTCTGCCCAGTCATCGGTTCATCAGCTCCTTTATTAGCCTCTCAGTGACAATTGGGGAGCATTCTTTACACAACATTGAGACAGGATGTTCTTCATAGAAATGACAATGCCCACATCCAGACTGCAACTGGATCTCAGGGCACAGCATCTGAATACAAAGTGTATGAGAACATCCCCAACAGTTTCTGATTTACATATTAAGTTGCCCAATTTATTAGTTACTTATCTTGTTCTTATGATAAAACACAATAAGTGAGGTGGCTTATAGAAGAGTTTAATTTGGCTTTTCATTCAAGAGGGTTGGAGTCCATAAAGGCAAGGAATCAGAAAGCACGGCAGCTGGAGTAGACAGCTGAAAGCTCACATCTGAACTGGAAGCATGAAGCAGAGCAAGCTACAAGTAGCTGGGGCTTTTACTCTCAAAGGCCACCTCCAGTGACATTTCTCCAGCAAGGCTGCACTTCCTGACCCCCCTCAGATAGTGCCAGCAACTGGGGACAAAGTGGTAAAATGCCCAAGGCTATGGAGGACATTTATCATTTAATCCACCACACTGAGGCTAGCCTTGAACTCATGACCCTCCTGGCTCAACCTTCACAGAGCCAGCAGCTCCTGCATTGCAATTATTTTAATGATTTTGTAAATGGTTTTCTGTGGCTGCTTTGCAGATGAGCTCAGACACAAACAGTGAAGGTCATGGTTCCAGGATTTGAATCTGATGCCCCTCAGCTGCCTGGGCTTCTTTTCACAGAACACCTCTCTTAGCACATTTTTCAGAGAACACCTCTCTTGGCACATCTTTCTCTCTGTACGTTCACATTTACAGAATAAATTTTCTGTAAGCACCATGGTGCTTTTAGAGTCCATGCTTTGTGCCACTAACAGAACTGGGAGTGCAGAAAGCAGAGAAAAGCACAGAAAAGCAGAGACAGACTGAGTGTGGAGATCTGTTATGCATGGCTAAGTAATCGAGATGCAATTTGCAGTCAGGAGTCATTGCACATGGTATCACGATTTGTTTCCTTTTGGCAGATCCAGCGGTTGTCTGAAATACAGCTTTCAGAAACCACTTTGTCCTTTGAGATGCTGACACAGCTGCCTTCTTTAGCTTCACCAGTGACTTGTAGTCTGAGGAGGAAGAGAATAGCTGCTCTTAGTTATACTGAATTGCCATCTTCTAATCTAGAGTTTTAAGAACTGTAGAATCCACAGTTCTTAAACACAGGACACAGAGTAACAACATGTGTCGACATTAAAGATGGAGGCTTATCTGAACACATCTCCTCTATATTTTTCAATTTTACTTTCAACAAGAGAAGATTTCTTTCAGGAAAAAAATTATTCATATTATGAAAAAAAAGTTTGGGAGCAGGATTAAATCTCATTCGACTGCTAACATCTCATGCAAGGAAAGGAGCCGCCTCACTTTCCTGAGCTCCCGTTTCCTGAGTGTATAGGCTATAACCAGCCAGTGCTTGGGGAAGGCGTTCATATGTACAGTGACAACAGTTAAACACAGTGGGTGTTCAGTGACTGTGTTTAACATGTAGACTGAGCTCACAGGATCTACAGAGGAAAGAGCCTAAGGCCATGTGATAATCATGACCCTTTATGCCTGTGGGTATTTGATTTAGTACTCATACATGGCTCAGGTGTGAACTAGAATCCAAACAACACAGGAAAAATTAGAGTTAACTGTAGGAAGAGATGAGTTCAGATTGCACCGATTTATTGTAAACAGAAGGTGGTGTATGACAGTGGCTGGGCTTTCTTACAGCTGCTCTTTCTTCCTTTTGTCATTTCTTCATGGAGCCCTTTGGGCCTGAGAGGCAACTCTGCTCTCACCCAACTTCCTGCATGCTAGCAGTCACGCCATAGACTTTCTTCCACTGTAAATGGGGCTTTGGCTTATTTCTTCATGCTTCAGGATTTTCTTCAAGTGTAAAGATAATTTCCTTACGGCTAATCTGTTCAAAATGCCTTTAAGGTTTCCTAGGCCATCTCCTATCAGACCTTTGGAGATCGCTAACATTATTTTATCAATTCACCAAATAATCATGCATTTGGTTACATTTTCCTTATCTGAAAACCAGGGTAAGAGAGTTAAAACAAAAGCAGGGCTTGACTGATGCTCTTTCTACCGTAGCTCAGCAGCCTCCGGGCTTACCTGATCACTGCCATGTGATCATTTTATACTCATGGTAAAATGACTGATGGACTGAGCTGAACCCATACACTTCAGATATTACAGTTTTATTATCACCGTGAATCACAATAATGTAAACATGTTACATCATAGCCTAATTAAGTAACACACACACACACACTGGAAAGTGTTGTGCAGGTTTCTGGGTGAGTAGAGTTATCAGTGTCCAGCTTAGCTGTGGATCCCACAAGCTACAACAATAACCCACTTATACTGCTGGTGCAATAGTGGCAGGACTATTGTGGAACTAACCAACCATTTTCTGATTGAATCTGAGGTTCACTTTGCAGTATGGCCTCTGCCTCAGCTCCTGTCTCCAGGTTCCTGCCCTGCTTGAGTTCCTGTCCTGAATTCCTTCAGTGATGAGAAGTGATATGAAAGCACAGCCAAATAAATAAACTCTTTTTTCTCTAACTTGCTTTTGGTCATAGCAACAGTAACCCTAAATAAGATACTGTGAAAGCATTAGAAAGAATCAGGGTAGATTTTATGAGACAAGATGTGTATATTTTTTTTTTGTAAATATAGTCTAACCCATAACATTTGTTTTAAAATAATTCCCACTTTAAAGTCTCACTTTTTGAAAAAAAATTCAAACTATGGTCTTGTATACTGTCAACATTTGCTGTCTAGGTCAACAATGTGTTTCTCAATCTCTAAACTTAATACATTATTGTATTTCATATAACATATCTTTATGTTTCAGTATTTTAAATTTCAATCATTTTTATTCTAAATGATTAAAAGGCATGTTTTAAGTATTGACTTGTGCAATTTGCATAAATTTACTCAAGATTTGTGTCTTGAGTAAACACTTTGCTATGATACCATTGCTATCATAAAACAACATGACCAAAAGCATCTTGGGAAGAAAAGGATTTATTTCACTTATAGTTCCAATGAGTCCTTCACTGAGGTAAGTCAAAGCAGGGACTCAAGCAAGCCAGAAAGCAGGAGGCAGGGACCATGAAGGAGCAGGAAGAAGACAGGCATCAGCAGTTTATAAGGTACAGGGAAAACCCTCTGTTCAAATGAGCTGTTTAAGTTTAATTGGGCATGTGTAAGCCAGAGGGGTCTTTTGATTGCTTGCTTTCAATACTTTGATAACTGAACCTTGGTAGTCAGCCTCAGGGGAGGAAGTGGCCAAATAAGGGAAAAGACCTTGGTGGCTGGATTGGAACAGTTTTTTTGCAAGGCAGAGGAATGAGGAAAAAGGCAGAGGAATGAGGAAAATGGCCATGGCCTGCTGGCACCATGTTTGCCATGTTCAGCCAGGCTAGATACCCTCCTCCCCTCCCAGGTTACTCTATGTTTTGTCAAGCTGACATAAAACTCACCAGCACAATTAATAAAAAATGGAACTCAACATAATAGCTTCTTCTTTAAAAAATTAGAAGCAATGTAATTTCTTCTTCTTTACAGAAATTTCTTCTTCTATACAGAAATCTGATTGAATCCTGCCTGCTTTTGCTTATGAAAAACATAAACCTGCTGCTGTCATGACACGGCCCAAGAATGGAGTCGTGTGAGAAGCCCGAGTGCTTGAGGTGCTTGTGTGACACTCCAAGAAAACAGGACAAGTGTCTTATGACTTGGGGCTGGAGAGATGGCTCAGAGTTTAAGAGAACTGGCTGTATTCCAAAGATCCTGAGTTCAATTCCAGCAATTCCCAGCAACCACAAGGTGGCTCATAACCATCTAAAAAAAATGAGATCTGGTGCCCTCTTCTGGTATGCAGGCACACATGCAGGTCAAATACTATAAAAATCATAAATAAATAAAATATTAAAAACAAAACAAAAAACCCGAGTCTCTTTTCTTTAAAATATAAAATGTTCTTGGATGTGTTTTTGTGCTCTAGTAGGTGCAGCAGAAGAAAAAGTGACTTTACTTCAGACTGATTATTACTACTGATTGATAATGTTTAAACTGTTCTTTGTGTGCTTCTCTGGAAAACTCTATTTGCCATGCTCAGCTTGCCTTTGTTATTGTATTCAGCTTGAGAATTCTTAACCCTCAGCATAAACTGTCTGCTTCTCTGAATAAAGTCAGCTGTTGTGTCAGACTGTTCTCCAGGTCCTCCTGCCTCTGGAGTGGTGATACATTGCTCCTTGTTATGCCTGTAATTATGAATTCTGCTCAAACATATTACTTAAGTATGAAGCATCAGTTCTCCCACTGCAATCTCCCATGCAGGCTCCCACAATAAGAAAATGAGACCCCGAAGAGCAAAGAGCTCTTGACTGCTTTGTGATCTACACACACTTATGGCTTAGATGCCAAGTATGCCCTAACTGGGCACATACTGAGACTCAGTGTCCAGCTGCTGATGCTACCCATGGGTGAATGGAGCATGGGGACGTTAATCCTGTCAATGGATTAACTAGCTGAGGAGTTCCCATCTGAATGAAGTGACCCTCACAGGAAGGGGCCATGCCCTTGAACGGCCTATCTGCCCCTGTGTCTCCTTTCTTCTCTGTCCCTGTGTTCTACGAGGTGAGCAGCTTTGCTTGTCTCTGCCCTTCCACTGAGGTTCTGCATTGCCACAGCAATCACAGCAATGGAGCAGCAGACCAAAGGCTGGGACTTCTTCACTTCAAAATAAAAGATACCCAATCATCTTTCCATTCTTGTTTGTCTCAGATCTTTTATTACTATGACAAAAAGCTGATTATGCACAATTTTATCATATCCTTTCAAACAACTGTTAATATGTAGGTAATTTCTCTCAGATGTCAGAGCTCCACACTGATTTTACTTATTTTTCTTTCATGCTCTGCCCGTTGGGACCAGACAAATTGATCTGAAGACACCCTGTGCTATATTTTCACCAAAAATTAAAATGTGCTTCTTAAGACATTCCATGTAAAACTTCATTGCAGGCATGCACATACATATTACCTTTTATTAGGCTGGTATCTTCTCATATGTGAAGAATTTCAACACCCTGGGAATCATATTTTCGGCTGTTCTGAACCCCTTTAATATTAGCTATCAGTGTTAGAGCCCTATAGCCCTAAAGACCTGAGATGTTTTGCGGTAACCTACTCCTAAATATTTTGTATCAACTGGCTATGAACGTGTGCCCCTGTAGGGTATATAGTATTGTCATCTCTATACCCCGAAAGATCTACTTTCTAATATGTAAATGTTAGTTGCTTCCTCACCTGCCCAAAATGTTGGTTCTCTGGGATTATCATGTTAAAAATCAACATGCTGGAGATTTTTTGGGGTTTTTTTTTGGGGGGGGGGGTGGAGGGGTCACTTAACCATCGATCTGGCCAAGAGATACTGAAAGACACACAGGTGTGGTCCTGCTGTTGATTGGTTCAGGTGAGTAAGCTGTGGAACCTCTCCCACTAGACTAATAAGCAGTTTTGATATCAGAAAGGAAAGGGATTTGGATGAAAAAATAG
>REGO01001282.1:118527-154254 GCA_010120015.1 Rhombomys opimus
AAAAAAAAAAAAAAAAAAAAAAAAAAACACCGCTAGCAGGCTGGGAAAGAGAGCTTCTGGTTTTGTGTGCGTATGTGTGTGGTTTGGGGTTTTCATTTGTTTGCTTGCTTGTTTGAGAAGAGGACTCATTACAATGACCAAGCTGGCTAGAAACTCACTGTATAGGTCCGCTTTCTCTTCCTCAGAGTGCTGGGATAAAGCACTCAGCCACTACACAGGGCGGAGAGAGAATTTTTAGCTCTTTCTATCCCCACAGGCTTCAGGCAAGTGTTATTGACCCATTAATATGCTGATTGATGTGTCTGCTGTGTGTAATTACAAAGGTCTGTTTCTATGGGGACCTTTGTGGTTGGTATTTCCTGTGAAGAAAACAAAACACCTGACCTACTTTTGTTTGCAGATGAAAAGTCCTGTAACTGGAATAGCGAAACTTTCAGCCAATGTTTTGTTTTATCACAATTTTGAAATCTTTCTAATTGTTGGTATAATTTTATTACAGAATAAGGTAGAGAAGAGCCTTTGATATTTGAATGGATTATGCTAATTAGCAGTTTCACTTGGTGTCTAGAGACATAGCTTTTCGGTTTTGACCTGCATATATAAATACCTGTTCATTCCGTTCTTACCCAGCCATATACACGCACAAAATCATTGGGTTCATTAATTTATTCGTGATGTTTTTAGACAGTTTCTCACATTGTAGCCCAGGCAGAGTTAAACCAGCTTAGACTGACCTGGAATTTGAAGTAACCCTTCTGTCTCAGCCTTTCCACTGCCCTTATTATAAGTTGATGGAATTATATCATACCTGGCCATTTTTATGGAACTATGAAGCACCAAGACAAAAAAACAACTAGAGTCTGACTAATGAGAAGCAAAGCCAAGAAAAGATAACTCACAGCCACTGGAGGTTAAGAATTTGCCCAAGAGAGCAGGGTGTCCCAATTATGTAAATTTGGTGGGGCTCAGTCTTTTGTAATCACATTTGAATGAACTAGCTCTCACAGGACTCTGGTACAACACCAGCTGAGGCAGACTGTTGCAGGACATGTGATCACATTGTGGACTGAAAAAGCCTGTGTCTTGTTGTGTGGCTCAGCCCTAGTGCACACCTTTAACCCAAGAGGTTTCCGTAAACAAGTGGTAAATCAAGTCAACCGTAGGACAAGAGGCAGAGCAAGCAACCAGTTGAAAGGGAGTGAACATAGGAAAAAAAAAAAATCCTTGAGAGTGAGAGGAAGTCCGGAGGACAGATAGAGAGGATGAACAGGAAGTAGAAAGGAGGAACATCCAGTCTGAAGGGTTTCTAAGATGGCATGGAGAAGGAGAAAAGGCTTTTTGACTTCTGGGACATCGGCTGAGTAGGAAGGGGCTTTCTCCTTATGCGATGAGAGCTGAGTAGAAAGGCTTTTCCCTTCATCAGCTGAGGAGAATCAGCTGGGTGCTTTCCTAGTCTCTGAACTAGCAGGCTTTCACCCCAGCATCTGGCTCCCGAGTCTTTGGCAAAATTAAACATTTGGGATTTTGTTTAAAAAACAACAGCAGACCGCAGAAGACTGGCATTTCTACACTCATTCATCAGAGATGCTCACTCATTCTCCAGTCTTTACTGTTCTCTGACTTTCTTCAGTGACTGGCCACTTTACAGTTTTATAGATGGGAAGCAAAGAGAAGAGATTCCATTGAACACACTGTCCACACAGCCTTCTGCATTGTCAGGAACAATGCTCTTTTATTTGTTGTCACCGAGTACTATGCTCAAGTTACAAAAGTTCTCTGCTGAAACTTTTTATTGTAGCCAACCAAAAGTCTATAATAAAAAATTTACAACACTATTACCAGGCTGACAAAATGGAACTGTTAAGTGTACCTATATGATCATGAAAGAGATTTTGTGGTTTGTTTTTTACAGGGTCTCCTGGGATAGATTACCTTGGATCATTGCCATGTGTCAGCATGCTTGAGAAATTCCTTTGTCTTTCTGCAATAGGTGGAAAGAGGATCCAGGCCCTTGAATGTGATAGGCAAACGCTTTGTCCCTGTATCTCCAACCTGATGATCATCTTGCAAAACTGAATCTACACACCTGCAGATGGTACTTCCCATTCTTTCCTTCTCCAAACCCTGACACTCTTCCCTTTCTGTGTCTATGAATTCCCCATTTCTAAGTGCTTCCTATGAGTCATACATCATTGTATGACTCTCTTCTTTCACCTAACACAAGGTTCTCGGTTTTTCCATATTAGTGCATACATCAGCATTTCTTCCCTTTTGAAGCCAAGCAGTATTTCATTGTGTAGACATGGTATTTTGTCCATATTTTGTCATCTACTGATGAACAATATGACCTCTTCCACATTCTGGCTCAGGCGAGCACCACATCCATGAACAACAGCTTTCAAATAGCTCTTCTAATCATCTTTGGTCTCTTTGGGAGACCACAGCACACAAATTATTTCTTGTAATTCTGGAAGCGGGCTGGCAAGTCCAAGGTCAAGGTACAGGCATTTAGTGTCCAGTGAGGACCTCCATGCTGCATCCTTATATGGTAGAAGGAACAAAAAGGCAGACGGAAAAGTGCTGTGTCCATAGGTAGAAGAGCAAAAAGGTCTTGAATTTTGCTTATCCCATTTATAAAATCCTAATCCATCGATGAGAGGAGATTCCTTGTGGCTTAATCGCTTCCCTAACGATTTCATCCTTAATACTGTCAGAACTGCTATCATGAGCTCAATTGCAAATATGAATTTTGAGAGCTGCATGCTAAAATAATAGCAGAGATCCCATTTTCCATATTAGAAAACTCACTACACTGTTTTCCTCAGGGCTTGGGAGAACCATTTTGCTTCTCCAAGTGTTGCATAAGGTTTTCAACTTCCCCACACTCTCACCCACATTTAACATTCTTTCATCTTCTTAGCAGGAAAACAGCTTGCTTGAGAATAGTCATCCAATGAATAGGAGGGGGTACCCAGCTGTGATTTTTATTCACAAATCACACGTTTTGCTTATGCTGTGCCTGGGGCTTTTTCTAGAGCAGCCAGGTAAAGGAGGAACAGATTTAGACCTTTAGCGAGCTGGTGAGGTGAGGGGGAGAGCGGAATGTGATAAGGGTTGTTGGTGGTCTCCTGCCTCTGACCATGCACTTTCAGTGTTTCTTCCTTCTTTGCTCCATTCTCATGGGAAAGAACGGCTAGCTAAAACAGCTGAGGCTGGACAGTTCCCTTTTCCTCCTAGAAAGCTAGAGTGGGCTTAGGCTGAGAATTCCCTCCTCCATGAGGAAATCGTCCCTGGTCAGGTAGGATAAAATTCCAGTCACTGGTCCCCTCTCATCTTTTGAGCACAAACATCCATTAGGGAGAGTAGAGGACAGTGTCATATGTTTTTTTTAAATATAATTGTTTCTCTTCCCTATGATGTTCTAAAGAATGTTTTCATGTGGTGGATACTATGAAAGCTCGAGGAAGTCCCCAGAGGCTGGCCAGTCTCACAAGCTCTGGTTGCCTTCCTGGTGGCTGCCACTGCTGTTAGTAACTACGAAGTTAACCACACTCAGTCCACAGCACTTTGTCAGTCGCAGCTGAGGTTTGCTGGTTCCGGCTCCCTTGTAGGAAAAGCAGGGCCTGAATCTCTGCTAGCGTGAGGCATGGCTTCCTGCCCTCCCTCCCCTGTCTCTCCAGTGCTGGTCTTTGCCCTGTGTCCCTCACTTCTCCTGCACAGCCTGGAAGAGCTGTAGGGTTTCCAGCTGGTTCACCTTGGTGTCTGTATGCAAGAATGAACTGGAAACTTCTAAGCTTCTCCATGCAGAACTAGAAACCAGGGCTCCTCTCTCATTGTTTTCATTTAAGTCCTCGTGATGGTTACTGATGTGCAACGTCTCACACACTCCGTAGCTAGCTTCTGTTCTGCTGCTTATTCTTGATTGTCAGTTTGCTTCGATTAAGAAACAAATGCCTCTAGACTGTGGTGGTGCACACCTTTAATGCCAGCATGTGAGGAAGCAGGCAGATCTCTGTGGGTTCCAGGCCAGCCTGATCTACAAAGGGAGTTCCCGGACAGCCAAGGTTACGTGGAAAAACCCCATCTTAGAGAGAGAAAGAGAGAGAGAGAGATCCACTCCTGGGCTTATACCCAAAAGATGCTCTACCGTACAAGGACTCTTGATCAACTATGTTCCTAGTAACTCTGTTCATAATAGCCAGAATCTGGAAGCAACCTAGATGTCCCTCAAGCAAAGAATGTATAAAGAAGCTGTGGTAATTGTGTAATTATACTCAGCTATTAAAAACCAGAAAATCATGAAATCTGCAGGCAAATGGATGGAACTAGAAAAGATCACCCTGAGTGAGGCAACCCAGACCCAGAAAGACACACATGCTATGTACTCACTTATAAGCAGATTTCAGCCATATAGTATAGGAAAAACATACTACAATTCACAGACCCAAAGAAGATAAGTAACAAAGAGGACCCAAGGGAGGATGTTTAAATCTCACTCAAAAGGGGAACTAGAAGAGGCAGCAGAATTGGTTGAAGAGAGGGAACAAGTAGGAGAGGGAGCTCAGAGAAAAATGAGGGCAGTAATCACACACTATTGCAGTTTTTCATTCCCCAGATCTGAATGGTTATTGTTGGTAGATGATTTTGCTCATGCCTTGCCTTCCATCTTCCTGTAGTTGTATCTTTGAGGTTTCCATCAGCTCATTGAGTGCCTACTTGCTGACTAATCATCTTCAGAATAATTTTCAAAAACTCTTCCTGAAGAAGCTCCTACAATTGTGATGCTTTAATTTGTAAAGCATTCTGTTGCAGTATGGTCTGGTGCTTTGTATTTGTTAATTGCTTGCCCCCTGAGGTTCTTACTGTTTATGAGCAAACCATCACGGATTTCAAGTTTTGCTGTTTAACCTTAACTGGAAAATAATTCCTGGCTGTTCCCGCCATCTTTCCCCGCCATCACCATGGTGTGCATGAATGTCCTGGCAGATGAATCTCAAGAGTATCAACACTGATGAGAAGAGAAGCAAACGCCAGGTTCTCATCAGGCCATGCTCCAAAGTCATCTTTTGGTTCCTAACTGTGATGATGAAACACAGTTACTTTGGTGAATTTGAGATCATTGATGACCACAGATGGGAAAACTGTTGTGACCCTCACAGGCAGGTTGAACAAGTGTGGCGTGAGGAGGCCTAGGTTTGATGTGCGACTAAAATACCTAGAAAAATGGCAGAACAATCTGCTCCCATCTGGTCATTTCAGCCTCATTGTACTGGCAACCTCAGCTGGCATCACGGACCTTGAAGAAGCAAGACAAAAACACACAGGAGGGAAAATCCTGGGATTCTTTTTCTAGAGATGTAAAACATAATTAAAAACCCTCTGTGGACTGTGCAAAAAAAAAAAAAAAAAAAATTATTCCTGATTGGCTGGTTAAAGGCCTAAACCTGGACAGGGCAGAATGAGGTAGGAAAGGCCAAAGTTCCATTGCGTTGGGAAAGGAGAATCATGGGAAGGAGAGAGACAGGAAGAGAGGAAGAAGGAGGATGCCACCATGGGTGAGGAGAAGAGAGAATCACGTGGGCAGGGAGAAAGGACTCTAAGAATGGCATAGGAAGAAACACCAGGATGGAAAATATATGCAAGTATTTATAAGATTATGGAAGGAAGGTAGCCCAGATAGGAATGGCTAAAGAGGATGACATGGGATGAGGTCTAGAGGATATGAGCTAGTGAAGGTGGAATATCTGCCCAGCCCAAGGTGAAATAAGACAAATCTAAAATTTAACGGGTAAAACTGATTGTTGTTTTAAACTTGAGCATATTTTGTGTATGCCTAGGAATGGTATTGCTGGATCTTGAGGTAGCACTATTCCTAATTGAGAAAGTGCCAGATTGATTTCCATAGTGGTTGTACAAATTTACATTCCCACCAGCAGTGGAGAAGGGTTCCTCTTCTCCACATCCTCTCCAGCATATGTTGTTACTGAGTTTTGGATCTTAGCCATTCTGATGGGTGTAAGGTGAAATCTCAGGGTCCTTTTGATTTGCATTTCCCTGATGACTAAGGATATTGAACATTTCTTTAAGTGTTTCTCTGCCATTCAATATTCCTCTATTGAGAATTCTCTGTTTAGCTCTGTACCCTATTTTTTTAAAGATATTTATTTATTATATATACAATGTGTGTTTTCATGTACACCTGCAAGCCAGAAGAGGGCACCAAATTTAATTTTAGATGGTTGTGAGACACCATGTGGTTGCTGGGAATTGAACTCATGACCTCTTAACCTCTGAGCAATCTCTCCAGCCCCTCCCTGTACCCGATTTTTTAATTGGATTACTTAACTGCTGCTTTTTAACTTCTTGAGTTCTTTATAGATTCTGGATATCAGCCCTCTGTCAGATATAGGGTTGGTGAAGATCATTTCCTAGTCTGTAGGCAGTCGTTTTGTTTTGACAACAGTGTCCTCTGCTATACAGAAGCTTTTCAGTTTCATGAGGTCCCATTTATTGATTGTTGCTCTTAGAGCCTGTGCTGTTGGTGTTCTGTTCAGGAAGTCGTCTCCTGTGCCAATGAGTTCAGTGCACTTCCCCACTTTTTCTTCTAACAGATTTAGAGAGTCTGGTTTTATGTTGAGGTCTTTGATAAACTTGGACTTTAGTTTTGTGCAGGGTGATAAGGATGGATCTGTTTGCATTTTAATACATGTAGATATCCAGTTAAACTAGTACCATTTGTTGAAGATGCTATCTTTTTTCCATTGTATTGTTTTGGCAGCTTTGTCAAAAATCAGGTGTCCATAAGTGTGTGGGTTTGTTTCTGGGTCTTCTATCCTATTCCATTGATCTACCATTCTGTTTCTATGCCAGTACCATGCAGTTTTTATTACTGTACAGCTTGAGATCAGGGATAGAGATACCACCAGAAGATCTTTTACTGTAGAGGATTGTTTTAGCACTTCTGGGTTTCTTGTTACTCCATACGAGGTTCAGAATTTTTCTTTCAAGGTATGTAAAGAATTGTGTTGGTAATTTGATAGGAATTGCATTGAATCTGTAGATTGCTTTTGGTAAGATGGCCATTTTTACTATGTTAATCCTGCCAAGGCATGAGAATGGGAAGTCTTTCCACCTTCTGATATCTTCTATTTCCTTCTTCAGAGACTTGGAGTTTGTTTCATACAAGTCTTTGACTTGCTTGGTGCATTTGAATTCTTTAGATTCCACAGCATGTTGTGTGTGCTTAATGTCACATTGTACTCTCACACACACAAACACACATGTCTGTGTATTCCTCATATATATATATATATATATATATATATATATATATATATATGCCTGTGTATTCTCTATGTATATATATATCCTGAAATTTTACATATTTTGTGGTTAAACTATAACTTGGGCAATTAGGTGATCAGGTGCCTTTGGCAACCAGGTGAATCTTCCAATGAGAATTCTCAGAAGGTTCCTATGTTTATCTGTATGATGATGGCTGCACAACACAACTTTGTAAAAATAACTGCGCGGTAGCTGGTGTCACTCCTGCCACTCTGTCAAAGGAAAGGTGGTCTCACAGCTGCATGGGCATGAGGACCAATGATGATTGACTTTGCTTGTTATTTTTAGTTTCTTTATGCTTTGTGGCTTAAAGGCTTTTGGAAGCACCTGCTGATGAAAAAACACCCCCTCAAATCTCTTGTTTTTAGTAAGGCCATTGTAGATCCATCACGGTCAGGCTTCAGAACTTGATGTTAAATTTCAATTTTGGGCCTGCAGAGGTGGCTCAGTGGTCAAGAGCACTTGCCATCCTTCCCGAGGACAGAGTTCAGTTCCCATCTTACAAGGCAGCTCACACCCACAGAACACCAAAGCACATAAAGTTATACAGTAAACCTTAAAAATTTTTTTTTAAACATCAGTGTCTTCCATGCTTCATTTTCCATCTAATTAGAGCTCAGACTTCTCTTTCCTCTGCAGTTCTGTCTAATCTATCTTCACATTCATTGACCACAGGGTTGTTTGATGAAGCAGGATTCATGAGCCACCAAACATTTGGAATGTTACCCACACACCCCCACTGAGGATACTCATAATATCTGTGAAAGAGAAGGAGATTAAGAGACAGGAAATGAATTACTAACAAACTTTCATGGGATTCCAGATACTACAGCCTGAGGTCCTGATGGGTATGAAATTTACCTGTACTAAAGGTTCAATCCTGGTTGAAATCAGCACTCTCGTCTACCAGATTTAGCAAATCTGAGCAAAGATGGACAACTCTGGAAAATCTTGTGCACTTGTTGACATTTTAGGTACCAATGAAGCATGAGGCAGAAAGCCTGACATGGTGCTGAGTGAAATCACTGTCACCACACAGTGACAACTGGTGAAGTTCCACTGAGTCACCGAGTAAGCCCTGACACCCTCACACAGGCTTCCACTGGCTCCATAATCATCAGTGGTCTTGGGGAATGAGGGTGAGCCCCATGTTGTATGTCCACACCCCGTGTCTTCTGGACCCCACCGCCAGCAGACTGCTGCCACTGCCATGTGACTTGAGTGTCTGGTACAGTTACACCCTGACCACAGAAAGCGACTTTAAGGAAAAGCTTGCTTTTCTTCTTCTTTTTCACTTGTGATATGAGAATGGCTGACCTGGTGCCATTTGTAGTCCTTGCTCTAAGGCCCTAGGCCTGAGCATCCTTGGAGGAGTTAGCACAGCCCAGGGAGCCACATGCTCCACTCCCTGTAGCTCTGACAGAGGAAGTCCTTTCCCTCGGGTCAGCACTGAGTGGCTCATGCTGTCCCCCATCACTGCTTTCCCATTGGGTCACTCTCAGGTCTGTACCACATTCGTGTCTGCATTTCCACGTTTCACAGCATCATTCACAACATGGCCATCTCAGAAGAATTTTAGAGCTTAAATTAATGTCAAATAGTACCATGGACTATTTGTACCAATCCTCATTTTCATAACATAGCATAAAATATTATGCATATTAATCCCTGGGGATTCAGGGGTAAGGCAGAAGCATCTGAATTCAGGATGAATATTTCACTGGAGCTTTGAGAGGGTAACTCATGGTTAGAGGAATAAGAACAAGAAAGACCTTTCCAGAACTTTGTCTAAAAAACAAACCTTATGTTCTGTATGTTACAGATTTTTTTCTTTAAAAACAAAACAAAACAAAAAAATAGCAAGCTGTGTGAGCAGGACACACAGCAAGGTCAGTGACTATGGAGAAACCCTGAGCTACCAGTGTGGGAGGGTGGGGACACACAACAGAGCACTTGCAGCGGACTTCCTTTTTCGCTCACTTCACCTCAAAGAACTTGGAGTTTGTCCCTGCTCACGCCATCAGTGCCAAATCCCTCCATCTACAATGGACACCTCAGTGGTCTATGCTGACTTAAACCTAGCCAGGACCCCAGAGCCCACACAGACATCATCTCCATCTCTCCCCCCAGGTAAGCAGCTTTACCTCTCCTCTGGCATTTGAATTCTCTTCCAGAGTGAAGATTTTCCTCTGAAACGTATGGGTTTAAGCCATTACTTTGAAGGTGACAAGTAGGTCTTTGTTGGTGTTAAATACTATAGGCTGCCACCTGCAGAAAATCCCAATTTGGGAAAGGCCCTACATTCCGTTTTTTATTCAAGCAGCAGGCATCACTTCTTCTGAACATCACTTCCCCTATTCAGCCTTTGTTTAAAATCCCGATAAAAAGAGAATATTTTGCTTATAGGAGCAAAGGGGTGTTTTTACAGATACTTGCCGCATTCAATGGCCAATTCCAAATTCATCTACAGAGCATGGACACTATGACCCAGTTCTACCTCGGTGGCAACCCCAGTTCGCCCATCACAGGGCAAAGCTTAGACTTCATGGTTAAGGTCTTTGTCTCCTCAAAACAAAGACAATCTTTGGGGGAAAGTCACAGGCAAAATCAAAGGCTTGAATTAAATGAAAAGCTGGTGATTTATATAGGTGTGTGTGTGTTTGTGTGTGTGTTTATTTAATTTTTTAAAAAGCTAATTCTTTCTTTTTTGCAAAGTATAACAGCTTTAAGTAGATGGACCTTAAGGTAGCACAGTCACATGGGAATTAATCTTTCAACAATCAGCCAAAAGTAGCACTCTTGTCCACTACAGGATTTAGTAGAAACTCAAGCGAAAGAAATGTAAAAGGCTGGGAAGAGGCGAAGCACATGACCTAGGGATGGCTGAGATATAAGAGACCAGACTCTCAGGCAGCAAGGGCATAAAATAATCATGATACAGCATTCCATTCTGCTGTCTAACTGACTCTACTGACACAGACCTTAAAGCAGTTGCTTTCCAATTTGAAGTCCCACATTTGTTGTGACATGTGGACTTCAAACTTCAGGGCTTCTTGTTATAGACTGTTGAATTGTCAATGGTTTGAGTGAAAAAAATGTCTCATGATAATGTTTAGATAAGTGTCAGTGGAAAGTGGAGGGAGGAACTGGCTTGATAACTGGGGAATTGACAGCACCAGTTTTTTTTTTTTTGTTGTTGTTGTTGTTGTTGGGGAAAAGGGAAGCCTTTGTTTTCCAATGATGCGTAGCAAAAGTAGATGAAGAGCTTTGTTGAAAAGTGTGTTAGAAAACGAATATAGCAAAATATTATGATGCTTTCTTCAAACTCTACTGGATATAATCCCAAGTCAAGAAGACTACAAAGAAAAAGTGTCTAGAAAGTCTAGAAAAGAGTTGAAAACAGTAATCATTATTTTAAATGTCACTAATATGGAAACAAACCTGAAGAAAAAAATCGTAGAATAAAAATAGAGCACAGCATCTGAAGAGAAAATTCTGACGCAGTAGCATAAAAACTGTGAAACCACTGGTACCTGTTAGCTAAAGGACTCAAACCGTGGAAAATTCAAAGCACTGTGATTAGATCTGTCAGCAAAGAGAACCGGAAAGGGGGTCGTGGGCAGTGACCGATTTTGTTTGTGGTCAAATGGCCAAAGGTCTGTTTTGATGGTACAATGGATAAAATATGCACGAATGCCTCCAGAATTCATTCATTCATTCAGAAAGAACTAATTACTATGAGACAAACATTACTCTAGACACAGGGAAAGCAGCCCTGAAGAAACAGGACAACAGCTTTCTCCCTGTAGATTTTATATTACTGTGAAGTTTAAAATCAGTGATAACCACAATACCATAACTGTGGGGTGTTGAATGCTAGCAAGAAAAACATTTAAATGGATATAAAGACTTTTACCATTAGAGACAGCATCATGTCAAGCAAAGAAATCACCTGAGGGATGATGCTGGAGTCTAGGCCTGAAAGATGTTGGGGGCCGAGGCTGAGTATCTGAGAGATGCGTCTTCTAGGAAGCTGGACCTGCAAAGGCAAAGGGTGACCATGGCTGTGATGTCGTAGGGGAACATGCATGCCTGGTGTGCTGCGGAGGTCACGGCAGGAGGAATGGTGACAGGTGGAAAGGATTCGGGAGACTTTCCAGAGGCTCAGATGTTGAGGGGAGAAGCCATTAGCTGTCTGGAGCAGTGGAGATGACTCAGCATTGTGTAAATACCAAGAAGAGCTCCTCACGGTTCTTCCACGTAACCTGTGCTCACATAGCTTCTTCTACATGAAGTTCAACAGTAAGACAAGAGAGTATGAAGAGCCCAACTCTGAAGCTGGGAGTGCTCTAAATTTTGTCATGAATGGATAAAGATATTTTAAGTCACCCAAATGGCTCTCTACCTACAATTCAAACAAACAAACAAAAACTCACTTTTTAGGAAAAAAAAGTAACTTAAGGCAGTTACCACAGGGCAGAAGCAATGCTCAGGAATTTAGAATATTCATTTTATACAGTCCTCTCTAGAACACTATGAGGTAGACATTGTCCACATTTTATAACTAGGAAAATTCATGAATTAGGAAAATGTTATGGGCCTTGGGGCTTTAGAGTCTCCTCTGGGGTCTGTCTCTCCTGTGTAGGACACAGCAGTAGTGACCCACTTGGCCACACCCTCAAACCCTCAAATACGCTGACTGCTTCCTCCCATGACAGTCTTGTATCACCTCTCACCATATGACAATGCTCAGTGTCCACGGGAGCTTGCTTGCAGCCTGTCTGCATATATGCTGGTCTCTTACATAAAGTGTAGTACTTATAAGTAACCTGCATATGGCTGTGTGCTTCAGATAACCAGCGGATATCCTACAGCACCTAGGATAACTTCAAAGCCGTAGGAATAGAGGCCACCATGTATTTGCTCAGAGAATAATGATGGAGAAAGACTGTGTGCATTCAACACAAACGCAGCTTTTGTATGCAACTATCTTCAGTCTGTAGTTAGTTGGGTCTAACTACTGCTACGTGCATACATTAATGGCTTTTGTCCGTTTCGGAACATTTTTGTTCTTCTCTCCCTCTCCATCCCTTCCTTTTATTCTTTCTCCAGAGTAACATTTTAAAAGGAAGTAACTTGCTTAAGTGGATGTCATATCTCTGTTCTGGTCTAGAGATGAGAGACAACTGATGTTTGTCTTCAGTCTGGGTTACACAATCAAGTTTCCAGGGATTATATTACAACAATGTATGAAGGTAGAAATAGACATACAGAAAATTCTGGAAAATAAAACAAGAATAAAAGACAATATGATAGCCCATCTGATTTTTAAAAATTTAACATGTAACTCAAAACAAATATTCATTTATATTAAGAAATATTTAGAAAAATGCAAAACCAACATAAAAAAACATATAAATCATAAATCAAAAGGTGTTATGCAGCTAGGTGTGGTGGCATAGGACTTTAATCTCAACGCTCAGGAAGCAGCAGCAGACAGATCTCTATGAGTTCTAGGCTAACCTGGTCTACAGAGTACAGGACAGCCAAGGCTGCACAGAAAAACCCATCTCAAAAAACCAAAACCAATAAAGAAGAAAGGGTAGCTATTATGCAGAAGTAAGAAAACCTTAGCCAGGCATGTGATTCATACCCATGATACAAGAACCTCAGAGGTAGAGGTAGGAGGATCAGGAGTTCAACCACTCAGAGAGTTAGAGGCCACCCTGGATAAAAGAGAACAAAGTACAGCAAAAAGGCAAATAGGAAAGCTTTCTTAGAATTAATAAAAATCATTATAAATGTAAAGGCTAGCGACCAAATGAGAGCAATGGGGTATTATAATAATTAGAGGTATAGAAGCTAGCTAATATTTCTCCATAGTATTTTCATAAATAAAACTATTGTTGTTATTTCCCAGAAGACACCCATGGTTTTAAAGTTGTCTGAAATCAAAATAGATTTACCAAATCATGATTTTTTTTTATGGACATAGTTCATAACCTGATGTATCTCAACTTCTGACAAACATGAGGCATTCATGGTGTAGTAATTGATGCAAGCCTGTTATATGCCAGTGCCCTCTTTATCTGCTATTTCAATTTCTGCACATTCATAACCTGTAGTCAAAAATAAGTTGAGAAATATTAATAAAAAGATTAAATGGAAAATTTCAGGAGTAAGTAACTGGGTTTTAAGCTGGACATGGTTCTGAACAGCACAGTGAGCTCTCACACAGGCTTGGTAAAGACAAGAGTAACCATCAAATAACCATCATTTTACCAAATTGTAGCCTCCAACTGTGAGTGCTGTGAATGCTGGCAACCCTGTTGTGTCAAAGATAAGCCAGGGGGGCATTCTTCCTCTACAGTAAAGCTATCCTATTTAAGGAAAGAAAAAGAAAAACCAGATTTTGCTACTACCTACCAAGCTGTGAAAGTTATAGCCACAGTATGCACTCATGTTGCTCCAAGTAGGAGAAGATCATTCTAGATAAAATGTTAAATAGTAGAATTACTAGACATTGCCAGCACAAAGGTAACCCGGGTGTGTGTGTGTGTGTGTGTGTGTGTGTGTGTGTGTGTGCCTTCTATAAATGAAGATGCTCCTTTTTAGAGGAAATGCTGGCTCATTTCCATAACAGAACATATACTTTATTTTTGTACAGCATTCACACAGAAAATTTCAAAAGATCTTTCTCATCAGGTTTGACCCTCCTAATACCCCTTCTCACATGAAACAAGTACAAGTAGTCTTATGTTATCAGAGAAAACACTTTTTGACCCAACTGAAAACTTATGTTGTGGAACTCTATGGTAAGGTGGCTGAGAAAGCTTCTTTTCCGCACCCCACCCTTACAATCTTGTCCACGTCAATCAAGCCACCTCTGACTTTCATTCCAAATGCACTCAACTAGATGAAAAGCATATTTTCTTTAACTTCTCAGACACCTGTCGGTGCCCACGCTGGCATCGGTTGGCTCTGAAATTCAGCTGTGCTGGGCTCATCCTTCTTGTCCTGGGGGTGATTGGACTCAGTGTCTTAGGTAAGTGAGACAGAACCCTTTACCTTAAAATTCTTTCTCTATTTCCACCGTATTTCAGCTTCCTCACATGATCTGGCCACCTTGAGCCTGGGGAAAGAACACTGACGAGCAGTTACAGGACAATGTCCCCTGTCACAGTTCTTACTTCTTTTGAGAATCATTCTGGGGGTGACACATGGACACCCAAAGCTGTGCCAAAGGTCACAGATGTGACAAGGTGACAATAGCAACGAAAACCACAAGGCCTAAATATGAGTTCATTAGGTGTCTACTGAACCCCAGAAGGCAGCCAGCAACCTTCTGGTCGGCGTGGGTGTGAGTACACTTACAGAGGAGATGTTCAGGAGTGTGAGAGTGGTAAGAGTTTCACAGTGCCCTTAGATAGCCTGTGACCTAACAGCCCTGTGAATCCATTTGATCTGTGTCCAGTTGGGTCCATTGTTAACATGTTGCTAATGCATTGTCTCCTGTCTGTCCTCCATACAACACCCGTTTCTGTGCCTCATTCAGCATTTGATCTTCTTCCTGTGTTTTCTTATTACTAGTGCTATCACTGCTCCAAAACACATCACCAGAAAAAAGCAGTGTGGAAGTTCAAGCGAACAGGACAAAACCAACAGGTAACTTTGACATCCTGATATTAGATCACTATCATGTTACCTTTAGTGAAAGCTCACACCACTGTGGGTCTTATGTTTGAGAAAAGTGAAGCAGAGAAAGTTAAGAACTTGTCAAAAGTCGCGTGACTGCCAAGTGACGCCTCTGGAGACTTCACTGAGGCTACATGACCTTCAACTCTAGCGTCTTAGCTAGCTGGACTTGAAACCCCAGGCTGCTAGCACAGTTGATCACTAACAGACAAATACCAATCCAAAAAGCAGGGGGCTTAAGAGGCAGCCCAGTGGTTAAGAGTGCTTGTGTGCAATCGTGAAAACTGTAGTTACAGTCCCAGCATCTATGTATTAATGCCCCCGCACTGCAAGAGAGCATGGGCACTGAGGCCTGCTGGTTTCCAGCTTCGAAGGGAAACACACACATGCATTAGCTTCACATTCAAGGAGAAACCCTGTTCCTAAAGAATAGGGGAAGACAGAATAGGATCGAGACAGAGACTTTACATCCTTCTCTGGCCTCCGCATGTGCCTAGGCATGTGTTCTTGAACACACGTGCACATAAACACACACTCACACACACACACACACACATACACACACACACACAAAGTAATATGCTTCAGAGAAATGCTTTAGAGCCAGTGCTGTGGAGAGACAACAAGACTATGTAAGAACAAAACAAAACAAATCATTTAATTGGGGCGGGCTCACAGTTTCAGAGGTTTAATCCATGTCCCCATGGTGGGGAACACACAGACAGACATGGTGCTAGAGCTGCTGAGGGAGAGTTCTATATCTGGATCTGCAGGAAGCAGGAAGAAAGGGCCCTGGGCCTGATTCGGGCTTTTGAAACTTCAAAGATCACCCTCCCATCTCCCCAACTCCTCCCTTTCACCTGTCCCTCCCCCATGACACCCTTCTTCCAACAAGGCCACGCCTCCTAAAGTAATGCCACACCCTGATACCTAAGCATTGAAATGTGGATTCAAACCACTGCAAGGAATACTTGACTGTTTTAATAAACCTGTCAAATAGATAACATTGTCTGAAGTTAATTAATAGAAACAAAAATAAAATACATTCTTTCTTATTTATATTTCTCTGATCTGTCATGACAATATTCTCGTTCCTGCACCTGTTAGTGAAAGTGTGTGTTAGTAAAACAACTACTGTGTGCAGCTGGTTGTGGTGCAGTTAAGAACAGGTAGAAATATTCCGTGTCTCCTTCTCACTTCAGAGAGTCCAGCTAAGTCAATGTGCCCAAAGAACTGGATTCCTCACAGACATAAATGCATACATTTTTCTGAAGTTCCCAACATTTGGAAGGAAGGTCGGGATGACTGTAATCAGAAAGGAGCCACTTTGCTGCTTGTTGAAGACCAAGAAGAGCTGGTAAGTTGTTCAACAAAACAGAGACATTAGCTGTTCTTGAAGCTACACCACCGTCTAGACTTACACATGCTCCATGCAAAGGAAGTGGGGACTTTAAGGAAGCTCATAGTCTGAGAGACTAATGACATGGAGCCAATCACTGTGTCTGGAAGGCGAGTGTCCTAGGATCATAAATATAGGCACAGATTTCACAAAGGAGGAAGAAGTAACTGGGCCTCAAGTCAGAGACAGGTGACCTTGAACTAGGCTTCAGGAGTTTGGTGGACGAGCCACCCAGACACAGACCCGGGTTTAAGTAATACTCTGTTGTGATTGTAGAGATTCCTACAGGATTGGATAAAGAAAGAAGACTTTTCATTTTGGATTGGACTAAGATATGAATTGCCTGACAAGACCTGGAAGTGGATAAACAACTCTGCTTTAAGCTCTGATGTGTGAGTACAGAGATGCTAACTCGAATATTCATTTCTACTGTGGGGGTTTTAGGGGGCTGCTGCTTGGGGCTTAATAACAAGGACATGGAGACACCTGTATAGTACAAGCCTGTTAGCCTTTTTGCTGGAGGCAGCTAAACATCTACTCAAGAGGACTCCCCTGCCACCATGCCTCCCTGCTCTGCTCCCATTCTTTCTCCAGCACCAGCCTCCAGCTCGTTTTTTTCTTTTTAATGTAAATTGGTGTTTTAATTGCACATGTGTCTCTGTGAGGGTGTCTGATCCCCTGGAACCACTTCTTTTTTCATCCATATCCCTCTCCTTTCTGATACCAAAACTGCTTATTAGTCTAGTGGGAGAGGTTCCACAGCTAACTCATATGAACCAATCAGCAGCAGGACCACACCTGTCTACATCTTTCAGTATCTCTTGGCCAGATTGAGGGCTAAGTGACCCCTTCTCCAACCCTCCAGCAGCTTGATTTTTAACATGATTATCCCAGAGAACCAACATTTTGGGCAGGTGAGGAAGCAACTGATATTTACATATTACAAAGTAGATCTTTTGGGCTATAGAGAGGACAATATCACAATTCCTACAGGGGCACACTGTCATAGCCAGTTGATACAAAATGTGTAGGAGTAGGTTACCCCAAAATATTTCAGGTCATTAGGGCTATAGGGCTCTAACAATAATATCTAAGATGAAAAAGGTTCAGAACAGTCTGAAAATATGATTCCCAGGGTGGTTGAAATTTTTTCATATATGAGAAGATACCAGCCTTATAAAAGCTGATATGGACTGTCTTAAGCAGCACATTTTAAATTTTGGTGAAAATATAGCACAAGGTATCTTCAGATCAATTTGTCAAGTCCCAACCAGCTGAGCATGAAATAAAATAAAATAAAATAAAAATCAGTGCAGAGCTCTGACATCTGAGAGAAAAAATATCTACATATTAACAGTTGTTTGACAGGATGTGATAAAATTGTGTATAATCAGCTTTTTGTCATTGAAATAAAATATCTGAGATAAATAAGAATGGAAAGATGATTGGATATCTTTTATTTTTTTCAACTGATGAAGTCTCAGCTCCATTGCTGTGATTCCTGTGGTAATGCAGAACCTCAGTGGAAGGGCAGAGACAAGCAAAGCTGCTCACCACGTAGAACACAGGGGCAGAGAAGAAAGGAGACACAGGGGCAGATAGGCCTTTCAAAGTCATGGCCCCTTCCTGTGAGGGTCGCTTCATTCAGCTGGGAACTCATCAGTTAGTTAATCCATTGACAAGATTAACGTCCCCATGCTCCAGTCACCCATGGGTAGCATCAGCAGCTGGACACTGAGGGCTCAGCAGGTGCCCAGTTAGGGCATACTTGGCATCTAAGCCATAAGTGTGTGTAGATCACAAAGCAGTCAACAGCTATTTGCTCTTCGGGGTGTCATTTTCTTATTGTGGGAGACTGCATGGGAGATTGCAGTGGGAGAACTGATGCTTCATACTTAAGTTATATATTTGAGCACAATTCATAATTACTGCCATAACAAGAAGCAATGTATCACCACTCTAGAGACAGGAGGACCTGGAGAACAGTCTCACACAACAGCCGACTTTATTCCGAGCAGCAGACAATTTATACTGAGGGTTAAGAAAGCTCAAGCTGAATACAATAACAAAGGCAAGCTGAGCATGGCAAATACGGTTTTCCAGAGAAGCACACAAAGAACAGTTTAAACATTATCAATCAGTAATAATAATCAGTCTGAAGTAAAATCACTTTTTTCTGCTGCACCTAGCAGAGCACAAAAACACATCCAAGAACATTTTATGTTTTAAAGAAACAAGACTCGGGTTTTTGTTGTTGTTTTGTTTTAATATTTTATTTATTTATGATTTATATAGTATTAGACCTGCATGTGTGCCTGCATGCCAGAAGAGGGCAACAGATCTCACTTTTTTAGATGGTTATGAGCCACTGTGTGGTTGCTGGGAATTGCTGGAATTGAACTCAGGATCTTTGGAATACAGCCAGTTCTCTTAAACTCTGAGCCATCTCTCCAGCCCCAAGTCATAAGACACTTGTCCTGTTTTCTTGGAGTGTCACACAAGCACCTCAAGCACTCGGGCTTCTCACACGACTCCATTCTTGGGCCGTGTCATGACAGCAGCATGTTTACATTTTTCATAAGCAAAAGCAGGCAGGATTCAATCAAATTTCAGCAGCAGAAGAAATTCTTGTAAAAGAAGAAGAAATTACATTGCTTCTAATTTTTTTAAGAGGAAGATATTATGTTGAGAACCATTTTTTATTAATTGTGCTGGTGAGTTTTATGTCAGCTTGACAAAAGCTAGAGTAATCTGGGCGGGGGTGGGGGGGAAGCTTCTAGCAAGGCTGAACATGGCAAACAAGGTGCCAGCAGGCCTTGGCCTTTTTCCTCATTCCCACTACCTTGCTAAAAACTGTTCCAAATCTAGCCACCAAAGTCTTTTCCCTTATTTGGCCACTTCCTCCCCTGAGGTTGACTATCAAGGTTCAGCCATGAAGGTATTGAAACCAAGCAATCAAAGACCCCTTTGGCTTACACATGCCCAATTAAACTTAAACACCTCATTTGAACACAGGGTTTCCCCTCATACCTTATAAACTGCCGATGCCTGTGTCCTCTCTGCTCCTTCATGGTCCCTGCCTCTGGTTTTCTGGCCTGCTTGAGTGCCTGCTTTGACTTACCTCAGGGAAGGACGTATTGGAACTATAAGTGAAGTAAATCCTTTTCTTCCCAAGTTGCTTTTGGTCATGTTGTTTTATGATAGCAATGGTAACTTAGCTAAGATACAAATCTTAAGTAAATTTATGCAAATTGCACAAGTCAATACTTAAAACATTGCTCTTAATCATTTAGAATAAAAATGATTGAAATTTAAAATACTGAAACATATAAATATATATTATATAAAATGTAATAATGTATTAAGTTTAGAGATTGATAAACACATTGTTAACCTAGATAGCAAATGTTGACAGTATACAAGACCATATTTTGAATTTTTTTTAAGAAAATAAGACTTTAAAGTGGGAATTATTTAAAAATAAATGTTATGGGTTAGAATATATTTACAAAAACAAAAATATACACATCTTGTTTCATAAAATCTACCCTGATTTTTTCTAATGCTTTCACAGTATCTTATTTAGGGTTACTGTTGCTATGACCAAAAGCAAGTTAGAGAGGGAAGAGTTTATTTATTTGGCTATGCTTCCATATCACTTCTAATCACTGAAGGAATTGAGGACAGGAACTCAAGCAGGGCAGGAACCTGGAGACAGGAGCTGAGGCAGAGGCCATCCTGCAAAGTGAACCTCAGATTCAATCAGAAAATGGTTGGTTAGTTCAGCAATCGGCCTGCCACTATTGCACCAACAGTATAATTGGGTTGTTGTAGCTTGTGGGATGCACAGCTAAGTTGGACACTGATAACTCTTCTCACCCAGAAACCTGCACAGCACTTTCCAGTGTGTGTGTGTGTGTGTGTGTGTGTGTTACTTAATCAGGCTATGATGTAACGTGTTTACATTATTGTGATTCACAGTGATAATAAAACTGTAAGTTATCTGAAGTGTATGGGTTCAGCTCAGTCCATCTGTCATTTTACCATGAGTATAAAATGATAACATGGCTGTGATTAGGTTGGCCTGGAGACTGCTGAACTATGGTAGAGAGAACATCAGTCAAGCCCTGCTTTTGTTTTAACTCTCTTACCCTGGTTTTCAGATAAGGAAAATGTAACCAATTTTCCTGCAGGATTATTTGACAAAATAATGTTAGCGATCTCCAAAGGCCTGATAGTAGATGGCCTAGGAAACCCTAAAGGCATTTTGAACAGATTAGCCATAGGAAATTATCTTTAAACTTGAAGAAAGTCCTGAAGCATGAAGAAATAAGACAAAGGCCATTTACAGTGGAAGAAAGTCTATGGCGTGACTGCTAGCATACAGGAAGTTGGGTGAGAGCAGAGTTGCCTCTCAGGCCCAAAGGGCTCCATGAAGAAATGACAAAAGGAAGAAAGAGCAGCTGTAAGAAAGCCCAGCCACTGTCGTACACCACCTTCTGTTTACAATAAATCGGTGCAATCTGAACTCATCTCTTCCTACAGTTAACTCCAATTTTTCCTGTGTTGTTTGGATTCTAGTTCACACCTGAGCCATGTATGAGTATTAAATCAAATACCCACAGGCATAAAGGGTCATGATTATCACATGGCCTTAGGCTCTTTCCTCTGTAGATCCTGTGAGCTCAGTCTGCATGTTAAACACAGTCACTGAACACCCATCGCATTTAACTGTTGTCACTGTACATATGAACACCTTCCCCAAGCACTGGCTGGTTATAGCCTATACACTCAGGAAACGGAAGCTCAGGAAAGTGAGGCGGCTCTTTTCCTTGCATGAGATGTTAGCAGTCGAATGAGAGTCAATCCTGCTTCCAAACCTTTATATATATATATATATATATATATATATATAAATCATATATATATCATGATATATATATATAAATCATATGAATATTTTTTTCCTGAAAGAATTCTTCTCTAGTTGAAAGTAGAATTGAAAAATATAGAGGAGATGTGTTCAGATAAGCCTCCATCTTTAATGTTGACACATGTTGTTACTCTGTGTATGGTGCTTAAGAACTGTGGATTCTACAATCCTTAGACGTCTAGAGAAGAAGATGGCCAATTCAGGTTAACTAAGAGCAGCTCTTTTCTTTCTCCTCAGATTACAAGTCACTGGTGAAGCTAAAGCAGACAGCTGTGGTGCCATCTCAAAGGACAAAGTGGTTTCTGAGGGCTGTGGTTCAGACAACCGCTGGATTTGCCAAAAGGAACCAAAACATGATACCATGTGCAATGACTCCTGACTGCAAACTGCATCTGGATTATTTAACCATGCACAGCAGATCTCCACACTCAGTCTGTCTCTCCTTCCAGTTCAGTCAGTGGCACAAAGCATGGACTCTAAAAGCACCATGAAGCTTACAGATAATTTATTCTGTAAATGTGAATGTACAAAGACACAGATGTGCCATTCTAAGAGAGTTGTTCTGTGAAAAGAAGCCCAGGCAGCTGAGGGGCACCAGATTTGAATCCTCGAAACCATGACCTTCACTGTTTGTGTCTGTGTTCATCTGCAAAACAGCCACAGAAAACCATTTATAAAATCATTATTAAAATACTTGCAATGCAGGAACTGGTGGATCTGGGAAGGTTGAGCCAGGAGGGTCATGAGTTCAAGGCCAGCCTCAGTGTGGTGGATTAAATGATAAATGTCCTCCATAGCCTTGGGCATTTTACCACTATGTCCACAGTTGCTGGCATTGTCTGAGGGGGGTCAAGGAGTGCAGCCTTGCTGGAGGAATGTCACTGGAGGAGGCCTTTGAGAGTAAAAGCCCCAGCTACTTGTAGCTTGCTCTGCTTCATGCTTAAAGTTCAAGATGTGAGCTCTCAGCTGTCTACTCCAGCTGCCATGCTTTCTGATTCCTTGCCTTTATGGACTCCAACCCTCTTGAATGAAAAGCCAAATTAAACTCTTCTATAAGCCACCGCACTTATTGTGTTTTATTGTAAGAACAAGATAAGTAACTAATAAATTGGGCAACTTAATAAGTAAATCAGAAACTGTTGGGGATGTTTTCGTACATTTTGTATTCAGATGCTGTGCCCTGAGATCTAGTTGCAGTCTGGATGTGGCCATTGTCATTTCTATGAAGAACATCCTGTCTCAATGTTGTATAAAGAATGCTCCCCAATTGTCACTGAGAGGCTAATAAAGAACCTGATGAACCGATGACTGGACAGAGGAGAGAGCAGGCAGGACTCCCATTCCCAGTCTGAGGTCTCAGGTAGAAAGAGAGAGGGACAGAAAGAGGAAAAGAGGGAGAAGGGAGAAAGAGAGAAAGAGAAGGGAGGAGGAAGTCACCACAAGGAGGACCATGAGGAGTTTGCCATGAGGATGGAGAGTTATGACAGAAGGCAAGTAAAAGAGCTCATGGCTGGGGGGTAGCCAGACTAGCATAAATGGGTGAGAATAGAGAAATATCTGAGCAGTTATAGAACTTAAAACTTGTTGAAGAAATCTCATAAGACTCTGTGTCATCTATTTGGGAGCTAGGGTGGGTAGCAGAAAAGGTCCCTACTAAATACATATTTCTACAGAAACAAAAACCAAAACCCTGCCCCTCACAGTTAGCTGGAGTGAACATATTGCATCAGAGCAGAGGAGCTTAGGGAACAGTTTAGAAACTTGGGAATCTACTTCAGTTGAGTTCTGCACACACCTCTCTTTTTGTAATGCACTCTGGAGCCCAGGTTCATTTCCTGTACATGCTATGCACATATGTCCCATGTCTAAACACAGCACCTCGTGATCTGTTAGCATAAGATAGGCCCTGCAAGCACACTGGTGAAGCCGACCAAAGGTTTGAGTCCTTTATTAATGAGCAGACCAAGAATGGGCTCACGCTTCTGCAAAGTTTCTTGGTGCCCAAGATTACGGGTATATTATTTTAAAAGACAAATACTAGCAACATCTGTGCACTTTACAAGGCTCAGCAATATCTTCCAGACACTACATACTATGTTTGAATGTTGGTCAAATGTTGTACCCGCGTAACCGTCTCGCCAGCAAGAACGCACACGGACAAAACAGGATCCTTCTGCAGCACGCTTTATTGTTAAGCGACGAATGGCGGGGAGACCCCAGGCCCCAAAGCGGTGCTGCTTAAATAAGCCCTGATCGCACTTAAGTGACGATGTGTCATACCCTGATTGGCTGCTTACTCGTACCTGTCTGACGGCCCGGGGTGGGGCAGTGGCTTGGCCCGCTTTTGCAACCCGCACATGTGCTCTTAGAGGTTGTTACCAGTACAGAGACTGGATGCCGGCACCATCTTGTAATGGTGTCTGAACCTCGGTTCTCCATATCTCCCCCTTTTTGTTTTAATAAACAGCAAGTCCTCTTAGCCAAGTTAGTGCAATGCCAACCTAAATATTACCAATGTCTGAGCCTGGTGGAAGGCAATGCTTGGCCGTTACCCATCATTGGAGCAGCCTCCTCATGGCGAGGCTGTCCTGTCTTAGGTGGGTGGAGACTCATTTGCACTCTTCCGTCGCTGACTTTCCAGACTATTTGGTTTATAATGAAAATTAGGTTTACACCCATTCCCCGTGCAATGGAAATAAATCCTAGGGAGTGCAAGGGCTGTAGACCTATATACTTTGGCTCTGCAACTGCAAAGGCGGAGGCAACATTGCTGTTTATCATTCTTTTAACATGGAAAGCCAAACCTGGGGAGACGAGCCTTGCTCCAGGGCTGCTAGTGCTTGTGCAATCGCCACCTTGTCACGTTTCTGTTGGGTTTTGAGTTTGTAGAACCAGAGTAAAAACACTAACCCACAACATAATACTATACCAAACATTCCCACGCCCACCCAATCTTTAAAATAAGAAAAGGCGGAAGAAACCCAGGATAATAAGCCATCTGTGAGCGATCTTCGGGAATGCAGACTAGGAACCCGATTTAGGAGGATCCAGGCGAGAACTGGAATTAGCTGCAGGTGTATTCGTTGGAAGATCGTCTTCAGCTGCCGCGAGCTTTCTCGTGAGGCACTCCGGTACCCAGAATGGATTGTTTTCTTTCTGTGGAAAAACACAAACAGCTCCCCTGGATCTTATTAAATTAGGATCCGGGCCTTTCCATTGACCAGTCAAGACATCCTTCCATTTGACCATTTCTTTAGGCCTATTGGGCTCTAAGCAGTGGCGATCAGCCGCCGACTGGCCCTGACTGTCCAAATTTAAAAAATTGAGAGTAAACAGTCACTCGTGGCACTGAGGGCAGAGCCTCCTCGACTCCCCCGTTTTGTTTTAATAAGTAGGACTTTAACTCCAGAACAAGTATCAATGGAAACATGTAAATATTGCAGTTTGCCAAAAGATGAAATGTGAGTAACATCCATTTGCCACATCTGTAGCGGACGGATTCCTCTGGGATTAATCCCAACATGAGGCACAGGTAAAAACTGACAACAATTTTGACATTGGGTAACAATATCTCTAGCTTCCTTTCTAGTTATGTTAAATCGATGACGCAATGTCTCAGCTGTAACATGAAATTTTTTATGAAACTCCTTAGCCAATTCTAAATTTGAAAGGAGGGCAAATGCAATCATCTTTGTGGCTCGATCTGCCAGGTCATTTCCATGGGACATAGGCCCAGGCAGACCGGAATGAGCCCTAATATGCGTAATAAAAACAGGGGATCTTCTGGTAATTAAGGCAAACTGAATCCTTTGAAAAATTTTTGCTAGCTTGCTAGATGCTTTAATCAATACAGCATCCTCTAAGATTTTGGTTGCATTTACCACATAACTAGAATCAGAAACAATATTTAAGGGACCTGGAAATTTTTCCAAAACTTCCAGCACTACTAAACATTCCACAATTTGAGGCGAGGTCTCATGATATTGCTTAGAAACAACTTTATCATTAACCACATAAGCTCCCACTCCTGTTTTTGACCCATAAAACATCCTTTTATTTTAAATACACTCCCATATTGGGGAGGGCAGCTTTTACTACAGTCTGCCAATCATTTGGGGTCATTGCTGCAGAGCCTCGCCTCTCAAGTTGCATAATTGTAAAATTAGCATCCACCCCGTACTTATTAACTGACTCTGCCAGTTTCTTGACCAGAGGGTAATCTATAGGCACGTGGACACGGCCTCCCTCTGCATCTTTAAATACTGGAAAAGTCTGAAAAATTTTGTGTCTATCTTTTGTTGAAAAAAAGGAATCAGGACAGTGCCTCCCGGTGTAGGGTGGAGAAGTATTAGGCACAACGGGAGTGGCCGGCTGAGAAAGTGTGCTGTTCCTGTTTCTTATAGCACTCTGCTTCCGATACAACAGTAATGGCCGCCCATCCGGGCGGCATCTTTCTCCCTCATAGCAGGCTGCTTCCTCCTCTAAGTCTGACTTGGAGGGGCTTAACTCCTCCGAATCAGAATTATTAATTTCTAAAGCCTCTAGTTTTTTTATCGGATAGAGAGACTCCTTTTTAAATTTGTTCTTTTCTCCTCTGCGTTTCTCTCCCAGGGCGTTCTTTCCTTATCTTTCACTTCTGAGGCTTTAACGCCCACAGAAGGGCCTTTTTTCTTAGAGACGTCTCTATTTTTGCCCATTGGGGCCCCTAATCTTTTATCACGTTCTGTTTTTGACATGCTGTCCAGTACCTCTTCCCACACTCCCCGACCAGTCTTAATAAGCAAAAGAAAAAGGACAAAGGCTACAATTGCAGCAGGGAAGGCAATAAGCGCTCCAGCTGGCTGGGGTGAAAGATGGGATAAGTCAAGGCCAAACATATCTCTCCGAGCTCACCCAAATGCTGCAGTTCTGAATCCTCCCTGTGAACGAGGGGTCTCCTCGGCACCCAGCGAATGGCAGGCTCCCGGCGTCCCCGGGTTTCGGCACCGGATGTTGTGACCCGCGTAACCGTCTCGCCAGCAAGAACGCATACAGACAAAACAGGATCCTTCTGCAGCACGCTTTATTGTTAAGCGACGAATGGCGGGGAGACCCCAGGCCCCAAAGCGGTGCTGCTTAAATAAGCCCTGATCGCACTTAAGTGACGTGGAGTGATGTGTCATACCCTGATTGGCTGCTTACTCGTACCTGTCTGACGGCCCGGGGTGGGGCAGTGGCTTGGCCCGCTTTTGCAACCCGCACACGTGCTCTTAGAGGTTGTTGCCAGTACAGAGAATGGATGCCGGTGCCATCTTGTAATGGCGTCTGAACCTCGGCTCTCCACAGTCAAAGTCATGGATGGTCCCAGAACCTTACCCATGGTGAATGTGGCCATTGGGGATGGAAAGCTGAGAAGTGACCAGTAACATTAGGAGGCAATGGTGTTACCTTAGCCATTTCAGTAACACAGTGACACCATCAGAGCACAAATCTGAAGGGAATATCCCCATAAGTGATCAGGCGCATGCTCGCCTGCTATTGCTGACAACTTTCTGACACTGTTCAAGATGAGCTGAGTCCTTCCTGATGGTTCACAATGCATCCCACACACGGATGTTACATACGAAATCAAGTAACCCTAAAGGTTGATTTGGGTGGAAAGTTTTCCCAGGATTCCCAAGAAGTAGACTGTCTGTCTCCATTACTTCTGCTTCAACATTAATTTACTTTTGGAGAGGACCCTGCTGAGATCATGCCTGAAAGTCCAGCTATGAAGGTGAAACTCCACCGGGAGGGTGTGTGAAATAGCGGGTCTAATTCAGATATCACAGGAGGTCACCACCTCACCTGATAGATCTGACTCAGTGTTTATTGACATAAACTAACTGCAACTCTGAGCCAGATCCAAAGTACAGTATTCGGTATTCCAACCCTGTCTGCCGTCGATTATAAAACAAAACAAGAGATAATGTTCATGAGGGCATGGAGAAAAGATGAAGTGCCCATCTCGGGAGGAGTGAAAGCTGGCATGGCCTTATGGAAAAGAGCCAAGGAGTCCTCAGAAAATAAAGCTACATCTACTTTACCATCAGACAATCCCAGTCTGCGCCTGTGATGAAAGACAAACTCTGAGATGTTTTCAGTTCTGATTTTCAATGATGGAGGACGGGGCAGGAAGAAATAGAGAAATTTAATCTGTTAGTAGCTATTAGCAAAACCCGACAGAAGACTTCCTCCTTCCCTCCACCTTAACTTAGAACTTATCTGGGCGAGCGAAACCAGGAGTAACTGTGAATCTTCCTTCACAATTTAGTCTAACCAATGCAGAAGCAGCAAGGACCATCCCAAAGGACCTCCCTGTGTCCCTAAACTGTGCCCACTTCCTCTTAGCTCTCTCTTTTTATCCATAGGGAAAGTGAATTAGCATTGTCAGTCTCTGTGTTCCTTCCCCGAGTGTTTATTATTAAAATAATCTTGAGGCAGGGCCTGGTGACCCATGCCTGGGAAAACAACATGAATTCCAGGACAGCCTGGAACACTCAGAGCATGTCTCAGGAAGCTGAAAACCAAAGCCTCGGGGATGAGCTTTATTTAGCTTGAATCTATTTCCAATTGCTCCCCAGCCTTGATGGTGGAAAATATGGAAATTGTGACCTGGTTCTTTTCTTGCTAATACCTAAAGCAGCTCATCAAATCCTTTTATTGCATGGAAACCTTCGTCTCGTTTGTTTGTTTGTTTGTTTAACAATACATACGGAATAAAGTCTATGCCTTACACAGCCTATTTTCAAATTGTAGACTATTCCTAGAGCCAATCTACCCGAGGAACCTAATCAGGCACCGATTGGTGAGCGAATGACAGTGCACAGCTGGGCGTTAGTTTCCTCAGTTGCCCATCAGAGCCTTACACCTCAGATAAGTTACAAAACTAATCAGCAAGAAGGTCAGGACTCGGCCCAGAACTCTCTCCAGCTACGCATGTAGTCTCTGCTTCAGTCTTTTGTCGCCTTTCCGGTGTGCCGATTGGTTTGGTTTGGTTTGGTTTTGAAACAGGGTCATCTCTGTGTAGAGAGGGCTTGAAGGATGGCGCTGGGTTGCTACAGCCTGGCCTTCGGAGCGCGGGGATTAAAGGCGGCGCCACTAGGCCCGGCCCCAGCCTGCCAATCTGCTCGTTGACTACTGTTTTGTGAATCCTCTCGGTGCTCCTTCCCTGCCTTTTGAGGCGTCTTTGCACATTTCTCTCCCTAGATCCAGCGATAGATGTCCCCAAGCCAAGTTTTTACTTTCACTGAGGAGTATTAGCTCATAAACTCAAAAGGGAGTCTGTCGCCGCCTTGTGTCCATAACGCTCGGCTGCAGCGTCGAAAGTAAAGCACATTGGGGAGAAATTTCACATTTACGACCTGAGGGAGCCTAGGCAGCGCCTGTGCTGTCATAGTCATACAGCAAGTGATGTTTCAGTCTAGCATACTGTGGAGGGATCTGCTCAGTAGTAGATAGTGTTTTTTAATACAGTGGATAATCAGAATAGCGTCATTTGCTTGTTCCTTTGGCCCAAGTTCAGCTGTCTGGGGCTAGCCTTAATGATGCGACAGCATCATGGGTTATTTTTATTTACATGAAAACAAATTTAGAGGATGTCTCAGTCTAAACAAGTTCAGTAACAGCTCTGGCTGTTGCCTCTGCCTCCGGAGTGCTGGGATTAAAGGTGTGAACCACCTCGGCCACACAAGCTCATTTCCTCATCAAGCAGTTATAACACCTGCTGCTTCCACAACTACATCCTCCGTGAAATCGAGTTTCCCAGTGCTGAAGTGAACACTGTAATCGTATGGCTGCCAGTACCAGCACCGACTCTATGGAGCCCTGGGCCCTTGCCCAGAGACCAGCCTGCCTCTGCCTCCCAAGAGGCGGGATTAAAGGAGTGTGCCACTGCCGAGCTGTATTTTCTCCTTGTCAGTAAGAACAGTAAGCACAGGGATAATCTCTCTGACAAAGATTTGGCTCTAACTCCTGAGTCTAGATACACAACACTGTCAATATTTTTTATTAAATTATTTTTTTATTTGACATGTGTGGGTGTTTTGTGTGCTTGTATATCTTTTTACCACTTGCATGTCTGGTGCCTGGAAAGATCAGAAGAGGTCAGAACCCCTGAACTGGAGATACAGAGGGTTGTGAGCCATCATGTGGTCCTGGGAATCAAACCTGGATCCCCTGGAAGAGCCGCCAGTGCCCAGAAGCACTCACCCATCCCTCCAGCTCCAATAATATTTATTATAAATGCTCTATAACTATTATCGGAAATTCCTTTCGGTTCAACCGTTACACAGAAAGGTAATTTTCGTTCTGTAAAAGGATAAAATTCTTAGCATGTTTTGTATTGAATTCTAAAATAATGATGAAATGATACAGTTTCTTTAAAATAAAAAAATACGTATTCCCTAAGATGTAGAATGCAAATAGCTCACAAGCCTGCTCTTTTTTTGCATCATAGTTCATTATATTCTAATACTACTTCAGTTGAGTGCCTCTAGCAAGTGTAGATTAGGACAAAATGCCCCTTAATGATTTGTTTCTGTAAATTTTACAAATATACTTATTTTTATGTTTAACCTGCTCTGAATAGAGCGATGCTTACACATAGATAAAGCAAACATTTTCAGCCCATGACAGCTGGTTTTCTTCTCCTGTGGCTGATATCATCCCTGTGAAAATATGGTTTTGTAGTTGCAGCTACCAAATAGCTTGGAGAGACGGGGCCGACAGGGCGTCAGAGTCGCAGATGTGGGCTGATGAAAATGTGTGAAAAGATTCCTTGGGTAACAGGAGACTGCCAGGGTGTCTGCGGTAGGAGGATGAAGACAGATGGGAAATCCTGCAGTCTCTTCGGCTTGTTGAAGTATCCGGAGGTCAGCTCAGAGATGAAAAAAGAAACAGAGGCACAGGGATTTGAGAGAATGAACTTCATTCCATTGGTTGGGTGGGAGTTTTCTTTTGCAAAAATATTTATTTTCATCATTTTTAATTGTGTTAAACTTAAGTTTTTTTAAAACCAAATTTTCATTATTGTGTCATAAATGCATATTAAACCTTATTAAGTACTTTGATGGAAAAAAAAGAAAGAGTAAATTTTCAAAGCTACTTAGTAACATTCGCAGAGAATTAAGCAAGCGATTGACCAAAACCTGAACACGCCTCTATTTGTATGAAGGATGGCCTTTCCCTGTTTACTCTTGAGTTGTGGATTTTTCAATCAGTCACATTGAATGACCTGAATTCAGAGAGAAGGTCATGTTTTTGGAGCCAATTTTCATAGCTGCTTAATAGTTTCAATTAAATCATTATAAAATAGAATGAAATTACTCTTACACAAAACGCATAAATAAATGAACGTAATTTTTAGAACAGCTCAGAAAAGCGCTCCTTGAAGTTATTCAAATCCCCCGCTTTCCCCTGACTCCTGTGTAAAGACTGGTAGCAAAACCTCACATTTTTCTCCTGGTTTAAAACTTTGACAACGTAATTGTAGCAAGCAGCTGGAAGCGGTCATGAGCCTCACACTTGCCACAACTGGGAGTCGTGGTCTGACTGGAAGTCACAGCCTTCTTGTGGATGCCAGGGAGTTCAAGTGCAGCGTGGACCACGGCTTGGTGACTACTGCATTCGCGTCTTCTGACAGAGCTTCCGGCCTCTTCTCATCCATCCCTGAGGTCAGGCACGTATGACCTCTTGTTAGCCTTCTAGGTCATACCCTCCATGGAAGACTTTTGTTAGCCTTCCACATTGCTTTCGTTCGGCTTACAAAGTCCTCTGATAAACCCTGTGGGAATTCAAGGAGGCTTCAGCCCAGGAAAATCACAGTGTTGACAGAGGGAAGACAAAAGTCACACGGTCGTCTCAGGGAACACAAAAACAGCATTCAGCAAGATTCCACACCACTTTATGGTGAGGCATTTAACAAAGTGGAAGCCCTTCCACCAGCGCGGTGAAGAGCATTTGTAAAAAGCCAATGGCTTACTCAGAGGGTTAGACTCAGGGCGAGTGTGCCCACGCCTGCTGGCCAGTAAATCCCCGAGGCCGTAGGCACGCAGAAGAAGTAAAGAGACAACTCTATGAGAGGACAACAAATCCTCTCTGTCAGCAGAGAACGTGTTCCTTAAAACTGCAGTTCTGCATTTGTGTGTGTGTCTGTGTGTACCTGTGCACATGCCATGGCAGGCATGAGGAGCTCAGGGGACAGTCAGCAGAAGCCTACAACACAGCTACTGCAGGGACGAAACTCAGGGTCCTGTCTTTCTGTCTTTCTCTGCCTCGTCTGTCTGTCTGTCCATCTGTCCATCTCTCTGTCTGCCTGCCTCTCTGTCTCTGGGTGTGTGTGTGGGTTGGGGGATGAGTCACACACAAACTCATGAGAGCCAACAAAGCAATTTAACATTTCAAGCTATAAAGTTCCCACCCAGAACCCGGCCACTTTATCAGTTACTCTTCTGTGACCGTGATAAAACACCATGGCCAAGGCAATGTGTAAAGGAAAGGGCTAATTTTGGCTTATAGTTCCCGGAAGATGAGAATACACAGCAGCAGGGCAGAGACCGCAGGCTGGCATGGTGGCTAAAGCAGGATGCTAAGAGCTCAAACCTTGGAGCACAAGCATGAAACCGAGAGAGTAAACTGGAAGTGTGGTGGGAGCTTACGCCCTCGCCCTCGAAGCCAGTAACATATGACATACTTCCTCCACCAAGGCCACACCTCCTAGACCTCCCCAACCAGCCTCACCACCTGGGGACCAAACCCAAATGCTCAAGACTGTGGGGGACATTTCTCATTGAAACCACCGCAGTCACCTTGACTACACCACTGACAAGGAGCAACTCAAAGAGAAAGCTAAAATAATTCCTTTAACAACATCACGAAATGGACTGAAACATTTGGGAACAAACCAAGTTATAAATGTGAATGCTTTATACAGTGTAAGCCAGAAAACATTGCTGAATGAAATTAAAGCAAACACTAAGAAATGACATTTTGGGTTAATGGGTTGAAAGAGTAACTATTGTTGAGATGGCCATGCTAACAAAGCGATCTACAGATTCGAAGCGACCCCTAATAAAACTTGACAGTGTCTACTAGAACTGTATAGGACCTGAAACCTTCAAAGCACTTTGAAAATATACAAAGCTGGAGGACTTAGGTGGGCTTATTTGAAAACATACTAGTAACCTATAATAACGAGTAAGTATAGTACTGTCAAAGAAAAAAATAAACCATAGTAAAAGAGTACAGAACAAAAAAATATTATCAAATGTTCACGGAGATGGTCACATGATCTTGACAAGGACATCAAACCATACCATGGAAGGAAAAACAGTCTATTGAGCGAAAAATGGTGGAAAAACTGGATGACCACGCACGTTTGGTCTTACTGTTCACCATGCACAAAATCAACTCAGAATGAACTGAAGAGATAAACAAAACACTAACGTTCTACAGTTCCTGTAAGAAAACACAATGACTTTCTATTTGATGGCGACGTCTTGGATGGGACACTAAAAGGCATTGTCCACAGACGCTCAATAGGCAAGAGAGGCTACAGGAATGCTGAAGGTGTTTTGCTGTGGCCATAGCTGAGACTGAACTCAGAGCTGCAGCCAAGCTCCCAAGCGTCCCGGCGCTGGGGGCCGAGGGGAGGGTTTTCAGGAGGGACCGGCCGGGGGCAAGGGAGCCGAAGAGGCTTTGGGGGCTTGTGGAGCTGTGGTGCCCTAGAGTACAGGGCGGCGGCTTGGAGGCTGGGAATGTTTGCCTCGCCAGCAAATGTGTCCTCCTACCGCAGCTGAAATTCACACTCTTCCCCAGGCGGGGGCCGGCTGACGTCATCAGAAATGAAAGCTAACTAGGTATGGAATTAGGACAGTAACAGCCGGTTCTGGGGGCGCAGGCCGGTAAAGTTTGCTGAAGGAGGCAGAGGCAGGGGGCCAGCCTGGGTTTTTTTTTTTCCCGCCACCGCCAGGAAAACACTCGGAACCACTCAGGCACTGACATACCCACACGCACCACAATCCACGGCCACAAAGCCTCACCCACACTCCTCTCTCCCTCACCTCCTTGGCTACCGGCACCCAGCTCGCACCGGCTCCTGCAGACGCGCAGGCCCCGTCCACACGGCTGCGCACTGGCGCGAGGCGGGAGGAGCCTTGGAGGCGCGCGCCCTGGCGGTTCCCTGGAGCCGGGGCGGCTGGCGTCAGGCCGGGAGTGTGCGTGGGAAAGGCGAAGGGCGTCTAGACACGGCGGCCAGGGCGTCCTGGGGACGTCGTGCGCGGTTTTCAGCGCAGAATCCTGTCAGCAAGTTGAGCGGTGACGTCACTGGGTGTGACCGTTAAGTATTGTCAGAAGAGCAGCAACTCCCGCCGGCTCTGGTGGCGCAGGCCGGTAGGATTTGCTGAAGGAGGCAGAGGCAGGTGGATCTCGAGTTCCAGGACAGCTTGGGCTACACTTTTTTTTCCCGCCGCCGCCGGGAAAACCCTCGCGGCCACGTCACTCACTAAAACACGGACATCATTAAAGATCAAGCACATCCAGAGCCTCACCGCAAAGTCCTCTCCCCCTCATCCCCGTTGGCTACCGGCTTCCAGCTCGCACGAGCTCCCGCAGACACAGAGCGGCTTGTCCCACACTGCTGCTCTCTGGCCCTTCTTCATGCCTGGACTCACCCTACCCACCACACTCCGCACCTGCCATCTTCCCTGCAGTCCCCTGCTCAGCCACCTTAGGGTCCTCTCTGGTCCTGCACACACGGGGCCTGCCCCTGACAGCAGCTTCAGGGCTCACTGTGTGGGGTCACAGGGACCCCCAGCCAGAGGTCTGCATCCCACACGCCCTCTGCCCCACACCCTGCACAGAGCCACGGCTGTGTCCCCTCCTGTCTGCCCTGTTCACTCGGCACCATTCTTCCCTCTTCTAGTTTCTGGTGCATTTCTTCCTCCCCCAGACACAGCCCTTCTTGTAACGTGTATTCTAATGGCTGCTGGAACCCGTAGGGTGGGTTTAAATGGCTGTTGTCTGAAGGGAGGACAGGTTGGGGAGTAACTCGGTCACGCCTGGCACTTTTGTGTAGACTAAACTGCATGGTGGTCTACTTGTCCTCCTTGAAGGCCTCCTGGAAGGCTCAGTGAGCTAAAGCGATGTAGAGAGGGTTCTGCACAGCCAAGGCCTTTGCTCGGCCCTGCGGCTGCTCTCTGGTGTTCGTTGCCCGGGCTCTCAGGGAGCCTACCACGCTGAGGAGACTCCAAGCAAAGCCTTGTAGGAGACGGATCAAGGAGAAGACAGAAAGTCAGGGTTGAAGACACAGTAGGACAGCTGGAACCTACAAACAGAGAAAAACGCATTTCAAATGAAATCTGCCAGAGTATGGAGGCACCGCGAAGCACACGTTTATGAACTACAGTATTCATGAATACAGAAATTATATACATATCCATAAATACAGAAATACAGAAGTACAGAGGAAAGAGAAGACTCTCAGGTCAAAGAAGGTAGCAGCTGTGTGCACAGAAGGCCCGGGTGCTCTTGGTGCTCTCTGTAAACTTCTGACTCCATCAGGCCACCATCTCTTACCTGTGACCAGCTCTCAAAACGCCATCTCACGTTGAACACCCCGGGATTAATCCACGCATTCCCTTAAAACCCTCAAGTCCAGGAGTGTTCCCTGGAACCGTCCTCACAGGCACCACAGAGATGTGCTTTCCTGACAGCTTAGGAGTTTGCTTCTTATTCCGAGCAAATGACAGTCAAGCTCGTCTCACAACAGCACAGGCCAGGGAGCGCGAGAAAAGTTGCACAACATCCCTAACCATCACGAGGACTGAAATGAAGACGCAGTGAGAAGAGATTCCTGGTTTCTAGTTCTGCATGAAGGAGGTCGGAAGTGTCCAGTTCATCCTCGCAACAACCACCAGGGTGACCCCGCTGGAAACCAAACAGCTCTTGTAGTCTGTGCAAGAGAGGCGAAGACATACGGGAGGAATTGACAGGGCACCCTGAGGCCTCACCACGCTTCTCTGACCCCACACCTCAGCAGCACACTAACGGTGTCATTGTGCATAATCCTTTCCCTGGGGCATCGTGTGTGGTCACCTAGGAAAAGCCCCAGGCACTGCCCAAGCCAAGTAGGCAGAAGAAGAAGAGCAGGAGCAGGAGCAGGAGCAGGAGCAGGAGCAGAGGCCTGGCGAGTTGTGAGGAATCCACGCGTGGACGAGCGGGAGTGCGCTTTCCGGGGTGACCAGCAGGGGGCGCGAGGCGGGAGGAGCCTTGGAGGCTCGCGTCCTGGCGGTTCCCTGGAGCCGGGGCGGCTGGCGTCAGGCCGGGAGTGTGCGTGGGA